>JAVFBZ010195573.1:0-14186 GCA_032466195.1 Katharina tunicata | reverse complement strand
CCCCCCCCCCCCCCCCCCCAATACCCTGGAGAACCCGTTTACCCACCCCACCCCTTTACCTATTCTATCAGCTACTAACACAGCTCAAGAGTTCAGCGTTCCTCAAACTGATATTAAAATAACACAGACTTTAGTCACTAGTTAACTGCTATGTCAGACAAGACGCATAGAGAAGACCACGATAATGAACCTTTCCACATCAATATCCTCTGTTATATGCACTAGCTTTATTCTACTAACATGATAACAAATAAATACTGGGGTGAACATTCTTCTTCCTGTACGAGTTATGGAACCAGGAGCCTTGTGTAAGTCGAACCACCACTACATAGTTGTCCCCCAGACTCCCGTACATCATTCATATCAACCCTTTACAACAAGGGTTTACTCATCACAAAAAGGGAGTTTTAAATAATGTAGAACCAGTTACAGATTCTGATATTTTATGACCCATCCGATGGTGTATAGAAAATGTGGTTACACAGCTTTTTCACTCGTACTTAAATAAAGGTACTATTTTGCTACACGGAAAACAACAATCAAATGGTACTAGTTCAATTGACTCCTTCAATCACTTCTCGATATTGTTAGAGTTAAAAATTCATTTATTAAAAGTAACTTAATTGTCAGTTTCTAATTAGTGTTGAGGTCACACAGGGGTTACCTGGTAATGCATGGTTAGGGCCGGGCGATGAGAGATGGGAACCGTGCTTATCCTCTAACATATCTGACCTCTAACTACAGCCTATTCTAATTCTGTAAGTCATGAACATTCGCTAACACCCTGCCTTCTAAATATCCGCATACTTTGTTTAAAGTTTTGTCGTACGATAAAATAAATCTAACATAGAGAAGGTGACTCGCATGGATACCAACTCTTGTGTATTTCACGTGTGAAATTATAATGTAGATATTAACATCGTTTTCCATCCTAACGATGTTGGTATTTACATCGATACGTCGCAAGTGAAACAAACATAAGTTGGTATCCATGCAAGTATTATGTTATAGGTCATCATTAACTTCTAAATGCCATTAAAAGAAAACAATTAATACGGTAAATATAAACGTTATATTTATTATAAATTTGGTTGATAATACACTGTGTGGTGGCTTTTGGTGTGACACTGTTTGGTAAATTTATTGTATATTTTTATAAAGAGTAATCACACTGGCACAGGGATATCGACTAATAAAAGCCGATAAATAATCTCATGTTCTAGATAAATTCTCATAGACAAGTTTCTAGATAGACTCTTGACAAAAATATATCTAAATATATTATACGTCTTGCACGTTAATTGGGTATTTGGTTTGTGGGAATTGTGTTTTTCTATCAAAGAAAGCTTACAAATTCAACTGTTTACTATGCTGATCACATATAAAGGATGTTGAGTTAGTATAACAACAACAACATCATGGCGCGTACCTTTCGAAAAAGAGACAACGTTTGAGAGTACTCCTAACAACATAACTAAAGCTTCCATCCGCTTCACTGGCGTTTCATCCCAGTCTCTACTCTTCCGAGGCCGACACCCCATATATGGAACATAGTTAACTTACGTGAGAGTATAACATTTATAATGATTATGCAGAAAATGATTTAGAACAAACTTTGTGGAAAGCTCGTTCTTAAACCTCTTCTTGAAAGAAAATGAGTCAAAGTTCAGTCGATTGTTACTTTTCTTGATTTTTAGGCTGTTTCTGTCGAAAATTCCAATGTGTAGTGTAAGTACCTGACGTCGGCACATCGGTTGCCTTCTTTGACTCTAGCCATATCAGATTTCTCAGCATCGCGTTCGCGACCGGCTGCAGCGACACCTAGCGAAGAAACTTTCGACATATGCGGCAATTGGTCCGTATTTAAAGAATTTGCGTGTGGGTCTGAAGTTAGTCTGCCTCGGGTTTTCTACCAGTACTGGTGTGTGAAGGTGAGCTTCTGCTCCGTTTTCGTGAACAAACTATTCTGTGTTTATTTATTTCTTTAAGCCGGAAAAGTTAAAACTTATTCGCCATGGAACTGTACGATCCTGATATCAAGATTAGCAGATCGGTGAGATCGTACCATGTGTACAGGGGCACATCCCCAGGCACCCAGAACCGTTTAGAGGTGAGTGGATTAACTGTAGTTCTGAGACCCACCCCTCGGGCAATCCCATGGGGTGATATGCTGCATACAACTGTTATCATTGCTTGCATACGTCATTTGTTTTATTGCTATAATACACTAGGCATATTGGTAAATGTTCATAATATAACAGTGATTGTTCAGATAACGTTCTATATAACCTTTATATTACAAAGTCATCACATTACTCAAGCACCAAACGCTATACTCAAGCACTAAACGCTATACTCAAGCACTAAACGCTATACTCAAGCACCAAACGCTATACTCAAGCACCAAACACCATGGAACAGTCAAGAGGAAATCTTTAAGTCCGACGACAGTATATAGACTGTAGCCTTTCCTGGGACATCTTTAAACTGTTTATTTTTCTTACAGTTTGTTTCGCAAGATGGCACACACACACGTTAATTTTGGATATTTACTGACGCCAGCTATTAACAATAGCTTATTATAGGTGGCAACTCGGATAAATACTTTATTCGCGATCTAGACTTTTCACATTCTTAATTACAATTCTAACAGATCCATAGCCGCATAATAGTTTGCCAATATACCATGTGTTGATTCTGTAAATAAAGACATCAAAATATATTCCAAAGCCAGTCACTCTAACGTGATATATAGTCATGGAGACAAAGCTATGAACTCACTTTAGCACCACATTTACCTCACTATCGCATTAATCACACTGGGAAGCTTCTGATCATTATTAACTTGGAATGAAAAGCTAAATGAATTTTAAAAAAAGACCACCTTAAAAGAGCCCAGAGGCATTTTTATTGTAATTTACTTTAAAGCTAAGATTGTTTGTCTTTTCTAACATTGTTAAACAAACAAATGGAATGGTGAATTTGACAGGATCATTTAGCTGATACAAGAAGTTGGTGCCGAGGCTACTCGCCGCATTTGGTCATGGGGAAGCCGATGCCTCCGTGCAACGTGTAGAATTACATCGCGCCTAAAAATAGTCCGTGCATATGATTCACAGCAAACAGTAATGAGTAACTTTGAAATAACCTTACTTTTAAACATACCTGAGGTACTTCAAGTTGTTAATAGCCTCGCTTTGGAATTCACTCCAGGTGCTCAATTACCTACGCTGTGCAGGGCACAGAAACCAAAGCCAAGTGAAATAGTTAACATATATCCTGATCTGCCCTTGGTCAAATTAAATAACATCATTCATATACTAATAGCAGTAGGCTATAACTGACATTCATATACTAATAACAGTAGGTTATAACTCAACACTCAAATATTTATTGGAAATCCACAGAAAGTTTTTAAAATTGTTAATTGTTTTAAAGTTAAAAACGACAATAAAAGCGCAAACTGACTTAGTAGGATAAAATTGTTCCGAGCTTACAAAATTATACAAATAAATAAATTTGCTATTATTTAGAGTTAGATAAGGTTAGCTTTCAATCATTACTGACACTAAAAGTACACTTTAATAGAGGGCTGGCTGACGGGAGCTCTATCGGAGAAAGCGCTGAGCCAGCAGGCTATTTTTAGCCGCCACCTTTTATGGCTCGCCCGGATCACCTATCCCTAGCTTTCCTCGAACTTGAGCTTAGCATCTCTGGTATTTTTGGTACAGATCAGAAACTTCACGAACAGCTTCGCCAAGCAATTATTTTTCTTTCTCGAGACAAATAAAAGCTATTTTAAAACAAGAGCTATGTGAAAAGATAAATGGATGAGCATACCATTTAAGCAAAAGTTACTTGAAGGCTGTTGTTGCCCGACACTTATTACACTGAACTGGCTTAGATAATAAACATATAGATTGTGTGGAACATTTTACTTGTACCAATGAATGATAATTAAACTAATGACTATCATATATAATAACTTGACAATTCCACACAATATATTATATCGAGATTATAACACTTCATTTTATTTATCTCACTTTGCAGCCTTCTCGCCCTTTCCACGAACGGCCTGTAAATGGCCAGAGTCCATGACAATACTGTTTCGTATAAAAGCTAGGATTCATTACTTTAGTAGAACATCTGACATGTTTGTTATTCCTATTCGATAGGTTTTTTTGACACTTAGCTCTAAAAAGAAATAATACGGAAACTTCTATTAAAATTTACTCGTATGATTAATGGTTGTTTATTACCAGGTGATACAATACCCGGATGTATTATTCCTCGTCATCATTGACCACACTATCTCCAGGTACATTCAGTAACATGTAACATTGGCAGAATGATAACCTGTTTATTTAATCTCACATTAGCGCACACATCAGCCAGAATCAATCATCACATCAGCGCACACATCAGCCAGAATCAATTATTACGTCAGCGCTCACATCAGCCAGAATCATCATTACGTCAGCGCACAAATCAACCAGAATCAATCATTACGTCAGCGCACAAATCAACCTGAATCAATCATCACGTCAGCGCACAAATCAACCAGAGTCAATCATAAAAATGCATTGTACACCTTCCCTATGTGTTAGGTTTTTTCAGGGTTTAGTCATAAGTAATATCACCAAAATATAAAAAATTTGCATAAATTATAACTCTACTTAGAAGCTTATATTTGCAGCTGTGCAATTTTTGTTCTCTACTGATCTAAGTTAAGATAACACGATATGTTGTAATTAGTAATAAAGTTTGATAAAACGGATGACTGACCTCGCCTAACAGTCAACCCCGGCGATTCTCAGTCCCCAATAACTGATCTCGGCCTTTAAGAGGTTTAACTCTGTAGCACTATAGTTATCATATATGTGTTATTGTGCTCTATAAAAATACTCACAAAATTTTTATTTTATTTTGCAGTCACGAATCCGCGAGCTTGAAGATGCATTAGACGGTGAGAGAGATGGTCGTGTCCGAGTAAGTATAAGTGAAACTAGAACATGGTGCATCTTTCAAAATGTGACATTCTATCTCCCTAGTAAAGAAAACGCACATAGCGTACAGGGAGAACTTATTTCTTGGGTTTTTATCTACTTTTTTTCTGAACAGTAACTTGTTTCATAGCTTTAAGACGAAGATACATGAGTCGGGAGGGACTGCTACAATGTGAAAGCTAATGTAGCTGTACAATCTGTGTTTGAGTATTTGGAATACTATGCTAGGGAATCAATGCTGTTTGGGTATCAGTTTGGGTATCATTTTCTGTTAATTTGAATAGTTTAACATATTTTATAAAAGAGAGAAGAGAACTTCAGCCTCTACCGGGACTAGAACTTGGGTATGTGACCCAGGTGTTCTCGGTGAGAATGTTATAAGTTGGTAGGAGTTTATGGCAGGGAATCTGTATTTAGATGTCCCGCCTACCCCTGTGATGTTACCATCCCAATTATATATCTAGACGATAGCAACTGTACAACAGCGAAACTTCCCGATGGTTAGCTCCGGTTTCCATGGTGATCCTCTACTTATAGCTTACATATATTTGACCGTTAAAAGATGTAGAGGGCACACGAACATTTACCTCAGACGCATAGGAATTGGTAGCTATGGCAACTAAAATGTTCCCATGATGCTATTCCTTCTAGAGGTCATCAGATAATGTGACCTTTCGTTTTTCTAGCTGACTTGATGTCTAAATTATTTCTATTATCCATGTATCCCGTAAAAAATATTCCGGTTCGTAACTGTATACAGAATTAAGCAAAATAATAACCATCATACTAAAGCCATTGAAAAACATTTAGGAATTGGTAATAATTGATTCCATTTGCCAAAACTAGCTCGTTCATGCACTGAAGCATTCGGCTACCACTGTAGTTCATAATTAGGGCTTTCTGAAGTCAAAAGTGGATGTTTCAATATTAAGACTGAGCAAATTAATGCCAAATATGGTTGAATTGAATTGAATTGAATGTTTATTCACCATATATAAATTATGTTACAGTCTGGTAATTAATAATAATTGGCGGGAGTAAAACCCCAAGGGGCTTGATATATCCCAATTTTTAATATATACATAGTAATTCATATTTTAGATAGAATGTTCATTCATTAAACAACGTTATTAATGTCAAATGTTGTTGCTTCGATTTTATGCTGAGCGTTGTTTTATGTCAAATGTAGTTGCTTCAATTTTAGGCTGAGCGTTATTAATGTCAAATGTGGTTGCTTCAATTTTAGACTGAACGTTCTAACGTGAAATGTTATTGTTTGAATTTTAGGCTGAGCGTATTAATGTCAAATGTGGTTGCTTCAATTTTAGACTGAACGTTCTAACGTGAAATGTTATTGTTTGAATTTTAGGCTGAGCGTATTAATGCTGAGCTCCAGTTCCAGTTTGACAATTTGTCTGACCGCATGGATGAGCTCAGCGGCAGTTCAACAGTCGTGGTAAGTAACCTAAATAATAAGGCTTTCAAAAACATTTGGCATCAAATGGAGTCATGAGAGACAGCACAGAAAATGCAGGTAAAAGCTGAGCCATTAGGCCTATTTATGGAGAGATAACTAGTTATACATAGCTGGAATAGCCTCAAGTCAAATAGTTCTTTATTGAGATCAGCAGAAATATCCCATAAAATACGTTTAATACATTAATTAATAGTTATTCATTTAAAGTCAAATTATTAACTTTGAACTTTTGTTTTGATTGCAGCAAGAAATTAGCAAAAAACGTGAATTTGAAATAAGCAAACTCCGTAAAGACTTCGAACTCTCCCAAGTACAATTCGAAAGCTCTGAGCACAGTCTAAGGAAAAGGCACCAGGAAACTGTTAACGATCTCTCCGAACAGCTAGAATACGTGAATAAGGCCAAAAACAGGTAAGTGTATTGCTGCTTCATTGGTCATTCTCAACTGAGAACTCCTTAAATGATCACTTCCCTGTGACCCAAATACTCGAATCCCTCAGGTCACATCGGAGAGACTTTACAACTATATTTAAGGAAGCAAACTGATTTGAGCGATTAAAATTAAGTTTGTTTGTTCATCGTAATAAGAAGCACAATTTGACCCCGTTCATCTTAACGTCAAAGCAGATGATTAGCGCAGGCCGTACATTTCAGTGTTTTCTCGTCAGTTTGATCCAGTTTTACCATCTGTAATTGCCTTTGTTTTCACCTTAACAGAATAGACAAAGAAAAAAGCCAACTTCTTATTGAAATCGACGGACTTCAAGGACAAGCGGATTCATTCGCTAAGGCCAAGGTAAAATAAAACCATTCGAAAAGTCCCTTCTGTTAGCTAGTTTTCACTGTAATAGTTCATTGGTCGATTCATTCCTTGGTTGGTTAATGAATGATTGAGTTGGTTAATAAATGTTTGAGCGATATTAACTCTACGAAACGTGTGAATAGCTTTTGCTATTCAGACGGCAGCCGAAACGATTATTTGTTTTTGATGTTGTATAGTAATGGGAGCTCACTAAACTGGTTAAAACATTGTATGCCTATTGGAACTCATCGTTTATTATTATAAAATAAAAATACTATTAAATGATACTAAAGTTTCACATTTCCACAAAGGATGTTTCTTGTGAGTAATAACATATCCGTGTATATCCGGTGTTCTGTAGGCGTCCGCTGAGAGCAGAGCCGATGGTTTAGATGAACAGGTAAAGAGACTGAAGGCCCAATTAGACGACCTCTCACGCCAGGTGAACGATCTTAACGGGCTTAAAGGTCGTCTGACTCAGGAGAACTTCGATCTGCAGCATCAAGTACAGGAGCTGGACAGCGCCAACGCAGGTCTGGCCAAGGCTAAAGCCCAACTCCAGGCTCAGAACGACGACCTGAAACGCTCCCTTGATGACGAGACCAGAGTAAGTATACTATTTGAGCTAACTGACTAATAACAATCACAAATACTGAAAACGATAATTATGGACAAATGAGTCTGTCTATACATAACATCTTAATCTGCTTGATAAAACAACTCTCCTAAGATAAACTCTCCTGACACAAAAGTGCTAGACAAACGATTTATACCTTTGACACCTTTTGTAACAGCAAAGGACCAACCTCCAAGTTCAGCTGAGCGCTCTGCAGGCCGATTATGATAACCTGAACGCCCGCCTTGAGGAGGAATCAGAGGCCTGCTCTGTCCTTCGTCAACAGTTGAGCAAATCTACCACAGAATACCAGTCTCTTAAATCCCGCTTCGACAAAGAAGTGATCCATCTCACCGAGGAACTCGAGGATACAAGGTGGGTTAATCAACTACCTCTTAACAAAGGCTGTAAAGGATGTACGATGAAATGGAAAATCATTATTAAATCGCTAATACGCTTAAAATATAATTACTACTGACTTAATTTAAAATGGCCGAGTTCCAAAATTTGGCTTACGAAAACTACAGACTACATTTGGAAAAAAATATATCAAACAAATAGTTCAATTATTTTGAAGTACATAACAATGTTTTATTTTCCGCAGACGCAAATTCTCTGCCCGTGTGAATGAGTTAGAAGACCAGCTCGAGCAGAGCCGCGTCAAGATCAGCAGCCTGGAGAGAGCCAAGAATAAGCTAACGGCTGAACTTAAGGAGGTCACGATTGAGCTGGAAAATGTAAGTAAAGTTCTATTGTATAATTTTTCTAAAGGCAGTTGTTATCAGGAAGCATTCTTAAACATGTAACCGTTTGATGACTTTGTGATTCAACCCCTTTTTGTTCAACTGCTCAACGTATCACTCTAAGGTATATCACATGACGTTAAGCCTTTATTCATTAGCATTTCAAACATAGTTAACATTTGTCTCTTCTGCTGTCTACAGATCCAGATCATTGTACAAGACCTTACAAAGAGGAACAGACAACTGGAGAACGATAACGCCGCCCTCGGCAAGCGCCTGGATGAACTGTTGGCTGAGAACGCAGCTCTGAACGCCGACAAGAAGAACCTAGAACAAGAAGTGTACAGACTGAGAGTACTTAACACCGAACTCAGCGAGAAGAATGATGCTCTCAACAGAGAGAACAACCAACTTTCGAGTGAGTTCCTTTTCGTGTTTACTGTATTAAGCTTAGCCATGCCTGAAATACTTGCAAAAATTCACTAAAAACATAATTACCGAACAAATATAACTAGCTATGTAAAAGTGAAAATCGAATCTATAGCTTTTGTCACTTCTCTTTTTTAATGCTTTTAACAGACGCGCTTCGTGAAGCCAAGGAGCAGGTCAAGGATCTCTCTCGCCAGGTCAACGAACTGTCTGCCATTCGTGCCCAGCTCGAGGCTGAGAGAGACAACCTGGCTGCTGCCCTTAGAGATACCGAGGATGCCCTCAAGGACGCTGAAAACAAACTGGCTGCTGCTAACCAGGCCCTCAACCAACTCCGCATCGATATGGAGAACAGACTGCGTGAGAAGGATGAGGAATTGGATAACCTCAGGTTTGTTGTTCTCTCTACACATCTCCATCCGCCTGCTTGCATCGTTTCTTTGACTCAGATCATGATAGATTTGTGAATGCTTTACAATTACTACGTCAGAGGTGACCCGAACATATGGTCGTACCTGAAAAGAATGCCATAGCAAAGAAGGTTTATCTTTCCAGGGCAGACTTGTTATTTCCACTTGGTAACCGCTAGTAAGAACATTTGCCAAGAACCACCTTCACTAAATGTCAATGGTTGTACGATTCCCTTCATGCGGATAACTTACAATTTTGATCAACCATCTGGTCCTCATTTGATCCTCTTACGCGTTAATTGTTGCACGTACTTGGGCTAGCGAACATTGCTTCATTATGGCCCAGATTTATAAATTGGATAGAAAGTTTGAGACGATCAACCAAGATCATTATGACTGTGTTTCAAGGTTAGAAAAGTACCACCAATTTCTTATGTTTATGATTGTGTGGTTCACTTTACTGTAGCATTTTCTAATTCTCTCTACAGGAAGAGCAGCCAGCGCGCCATTGAAGAATTACAGCGCACCCTGGTGGAGGTCGAGACCAGATACAAGACTGAGATCAGCCGTCTGAAGAAGAAATACGAGACAGACATCCGTGAATTGGAGGGAGCTTTGGAGAACGCCAACAGAGCTAATGCTGAATACTCCAAACAGATCAAGGTCCTTCAAATCCGCGTCAAGGTCAGTGTAAATCTCAACATTCTCTCAATGTTTTATAACACCCAGATCAACTTTTTCAACTGTAAAGCCCCGCTGTTTGCCCTGTATGATGAACTGGCATATAACTGATGTGTTTGAAGTTTTTCCAACAGAACTTAATTATCCATTGACAACTTGATAACAATTAGATACGTTTTATAAAAGTATTCAGAGATTTGAAACATATTTCTAATAAGTGTTTAATGTTGATATTTCCAGGAACTCGAAACCGCTTTGGATGACGAGAGACGCCAGGCCGAGGATGCCCGTCAACAACTCTCTGCTTCAGAGAGGAAACGCATCGCCATTCAGACCGAACTGGAAGATGTTAGAAGTCTGCTGGATAATGTAAATATTCTTTCAAAATTTCTAGATACAAATGAAATCACCAGTAGTTTTATGTAGGAAAATGTGTATGACTGAACTCTGTGTACAGAATTATGTTGCATTTAACCAAAATAAAATGTAAACACATCAAATCATACCAAGTCACATTCTCCATGTAATATTATAATATATATTATAAAATATCATCCTTTCTTGCCATTAGGCCGAGAGAGCCCGTAAGGCCGCCGAGAACGAGCTAGGAGAGACGTCAGCCCGTCTGAGCGAACTCCAGCTCCAACTCACCACCATCACCAACGATAAACGCCGCCTGGAATCCGACATCGCCGCTATGCAATCGGATCTGGACGAGGCACTAAACGGCCAGAGAGCCGCCGAGGACCGTGCTGATCGTCTCCAGGCCGAGGTGAATCGCCTTGCCGACGAACTCCGACAGGAACAGGAGAATTACAAGAACGCTGAAAGTCTTCGTAAACAACTTGAAATCGAAATCCGTGAAATCACCATTAAGCTGGAGGAGGCAGAGGCCTTCGCCCAGAGAGAAGGAAAGAGAATGGTTGCCAAACTGCAGGCCAGAGTGAGTATCTGTTTTGCTTTCTTGGTGGGAATCTACGAAATGTTATGTTGCGTAGCGTTGTCTGGTATATAATATTCCTTTAATGCTAATACAAAATGGAAAAAAAACAAGAACAAGGAAGACACTTTTCTAACCAACGAAATGGTCAATTCGTGGTCTTCCTGGTTACAGTCTTCATATGACACAAAACTCTCTGTCAAATGATGTAATTGAAATATTGTACTAATATGATGGTGTTGTCGTTGCAGTTGCGCGACCTGGAAGCTGAATTGGAAGCCGAGCAGCGCAGACATAGAGACAGCCTTGCCACCCTCCGTAAGATCGAACGCCAATACAAGGAGATCATCTTCCAGTCAGAGGAAGACAGAAGGACAGTGGTGGAACTCAGCAGTATCAATGATCAAATTAGCCTTAAGATCAAGGCCTACAAACGCCAGATCGAGGAGGCTGTAAGTCTTGTTAACAATTCCTTGTACTGTCGTGTAAGCAGGTCTCATTCATAAAATATAAGCCCATCGCAATAGAAAATATCTCACATCAAATGAGGTGATTAAGTCCCTTCACCTTTTAAACAATAGTATGGAATTCCTTTATGTTGTTCCATTATATTTACTTATTGCATGATCAATCGACGGAAAATCTGTCTTGTTTGAATCCTTTGTCTACTTGACAATTTGTCTACTTTTTTTGTTGACAGGAGGAAGTAGCTAACATCACCATGAACAAATATAGAAAGGCCCAGGCCCTTATCGATGAGGCTGAGGTGCGGGCAGATGCCGCCGAAAAGAATCTTAGTGCAGTCCGCAGGTCTCGATCTATGTCCGTACAAAGAGAAATCCGAATCGTCAAGGCATAAGCAGGTATTACTCCCATTGTGTTTCCATGTTCAGCTATTGTTGCTACCCCTGGCGGACGGTATTTTATAAAAGAAAAAATCTCATAAACAATCCAGCAGCTATAAAGCTTTTCGCCGAAGACTGTTTGTGAAGGAGGAGGCTATTATTCTATGTTTGACCGTTTGTGGGGATATTGAGCCAGTAAACAGATTAATAACCATTCGAGGCGAGAAGATTTCCATGTTAACATATTGCATCACGTACTTGTACCAGCAGATATGTCAAGTGATATTAAAATGCGACAGCTTTCCGTCTGTTTGCAAAGAGGTTTCCTGAGTATGTTTTGTTTATTTTTGGTTGGTTATTAACGGACTGTTTCTGGATGTCATCCGTTGTGCTGAATTCATCGTGTTATCCGGTTTGATGACGTAGAAATTTCGTGTTATGTTGATGACGTAGGCATATCTTGTTATCAGAGTTGATGACGTACATGTTATCGGTCATTCCGTTTAGTACACAGCGTGCCTCTGTAAGTTCAATGTTCCTAACATCTCTCAGGTTTATAACAGTTAGAAGATAGGTTCTTTAATTGCATTTGGAAATTTTGTTTACTTTCCCGTCATCTAGCTATTGCTTCCAGTATCCGCATTACCTTTTGATATGTTTAAGCCTTAAAAAAATCCAAACATTTTTATATCATTAAAAACTGATCGAAATATAAATGTTGTCTTCGTGTATATATTATTATATATATATCTATCTGTGCACAATATTTGTATATGCTGATATGCAGGCGGAAGGATTGTTAATTAAAGTGGAAAGAGTTTTTTTGCTTTGCTTGATTTTGTTTTGTTGCGGAGGTATAACTTTATCTCATTAAGTAGTTTCCTGGTATCTGTTTCAGATTCCAGCGTAAATAAAGCCGTCCTTTTACTTTGTGTAATGTGGATAACCGGCAACTTTCGAGAGACAATGGCCTGAACTGGTGATATCAAACATTATTTTGTTAATTTGTGTCCTATTTCTTTGCTACTGCTAAAACCACAACTTTGTTGCATGTGTAACGAGAAAGTTCCAGATGCCGTCTGCTCGGACACGAGACCAAACGTCACTGCGGGTCCAGGGTCCTCCAGCCCACGTGACCCCTAGTGACTCTATTCCGGAGTAGCATTGAGCTGGTGTATTTCAATTTAGTTTCGGATGTTTGTGTAGTTGATTTATCTACATGCTCATCACCTCCACTAGTGGGAATGACCCGACTCTTTACACATGCAGCAAGACGGAACACTGCCACAATGGGATATACCCTGAGAACTCTTCACCAAGGCTGGTCCCGGATCAAGAACTGAATTATAGCACCCCGGGAATATCCCAGTAGCACGTTCGCCAGACATTGGCATCTTATTACGGTTGTTTTATTTAAGGAATTTATTTATTTAATATTCACTTTTTACAAGTGCGATTCTGAAATTTATGTGCAATAAAAAAAACAGTGAAAAATATAATATCGTTTACTTCAGCCAATAGTGGCGTCAGTAAAACATTAAGCTCATGTAACTATATGTTATCACTGATCACTGGGCGTAAAGGGGTTTGAATGTCGCGAACCGGGATGGTTATGGTACCACTGCCGGAAAGTGACAGCGGGCTGAAAATCTAACGACAATCACAATCACAATGCTACCTGCTATGCAATTGGCGTAACAAAATATAAAAGGGCTGGTACTTTCAAATAATATGTAAAAAAAATGCTGTTGTTGTTGTTGTTCAAGGTCGGACGTTCCTCTCGCGTCACTCTTGCAAACCTATATGTTTGTGTATACAAGTGGTCAGTCAATGTTAAACTTTTATGAAATATGCATGGGCATATCACATGAAATAAAATCTTTTAATTTCAGCTTAGCAAACTTTTTGTCTTTGTTGCTTTCAATTGTTCTTGTCTTTATTATAAATACGAAAAAGGTTGCCTCGCTAACTATAGTTGCAGAACCTGTTACTAAATGCCATGGACATCCAATTACTATCATCCGTCTTCATAGTTAAAGGACAAGTCCAGCCAATTTACCAATTTGACAATTGACCGTGTCACACTTGGAACCGAGTAAGCATAACGATTAATTATTTAAATTAAAAAACCGGAAGTGACGTTATTGTTCGCAGTGTAAATATATCCTGCTTGTGTCAGTCCTCTCATGGATGAGCCGATGGATGCTTTTATAATTGTATATGACGTCACTGTT
>JAVFBZ010195562.1:3004-14187 GCA_032466195.1 Katharina tunicata | reverse complement strand
TGAAGCATGCGAAATGCCTATATAAATATGAAGCCCATGAAATGCCTATACAAATATAAAGCCCATGAAATGCCTATGCAAATGTGAAGCCTGTGAAATGCCTTTACAAATATGAAGCCCATGAAATGCCTATACAAATATGAAGCCCTTGAAATGCCTATAGAAATATTAAGCACATGACAAATATGAAATGCCTATACAAATATGATGCACATGAAATGCCTATACAAATATGAAACACATGACTATACAAACGTAAAACCCTAACACATCAGCGAGTTGTCCATCCAAACATGTGCTAGTACACATGTGACACAAAGATAAATATGAAGCGAAAATAAATCATGAATTAAATCAATGATACAGAAGTAACCTTATAAAGATTCCAGCTGTTACTGAAGTGATTTGGTAATGTCGTACAGTCGGCATACGGACCTTATGTATACCGGTTTCCATGCGGAGATAACGTATCAAATAAAGACAGGCCTGGATTACAAACAAGCATATTGGAATTGCTATGAGCTGAAGCTTTCTTCTAGAATTTTTCTATTTTTGTATTGCTTTATTTCTCTTAACTGTTCAATGGAGTTCAAGACGTCTGAATTAGTGTTTTGGTTGTAATTCGGTATGTCTCCTTGAATGTTTTGCTCTATTCACCGATGAACAAAATGTCAACATTCATAACAAAAACATATTGGCTAGACTAAAGTCTATAAGAGACTCATTTATGACAACACAAGTTAATATTGTACCTAAGCTGGTTATAAAAAATATATATTTAATAGTCCGTAGTAGAGTTTGATACTAACGTATAAATTAAGCTATGTACAAATTACAGACCGATATATATAAAAAAGGGACGTTTACCGCTCAATCATTAATTTAGCTTTTGCGCTTGTCACGCAAGATTATTGATTTAACCTAGTTTTGAAGCCTGTCTCGTCACTGATTCCTAAAAGTGATTGTTTATTTTGGTTTGGTCGTGAGAAACAAACGCTGCAACCATAGTGACGTATGATGTTTACAAGTTCTCAATAATAGCCTTTATCACGGAGGGGAGTATGCCGTCTGCAGGCTGGGACAGGTGACTGTCGATATTAATATTGCTGCTACTATATTCCACTGTCCTAACAAAAGGCTCTCCTTAGCAAATCAATTTAACCGTGTTTGGTCTGAGCTATTGTACAAAAATACTTAGCGGGATGCATAATTATGTAGGTCAACAAAAAGTCCGGTGAAAAGGTGAATTCGACCGGACAGCAAAATATTCTGCCCCTCTTTTCGTCGTTGCGATTTGACGGACGGAAGCCTAACACATCTATCTTAATATAGTTGAAGTGTAAACATTAATATATGCTCCGAGTTGAAATTGTGTCAAGATAAAGGGTTGAGGGACATAATAGGTGTAAAATAACACCCTTTCAAATGGTGTTAAATTACACATATGTATTTCTGAAGGATGTCCTCGTATTCTACACCCTTTTGATAGGTGTCAAATTACATAGCACTAGTTTTGCAATAAAATGTGCGTTTCACATTAACTCTTTTTACAGTTTTGTCAAAGCGCATGCAACAAATAAAGAAAAATAAGATTTGACATTGTCTTATGTTTTACATACGTTTCTGTCAAAGATAATCCTGGACCATTCCATTTTTTGGGTTCAAATTTATTTGTGACGTTCAATCTTAATAGCTGACCTTATTCAACTAAGTGAGACTTATTTTCCCGTGGGTTAACATTTACGAACATATCTGTCGTCGTGCTGGACAAAGTTTGTATTAAAGCGAGTCCTGGCTTTGAAATATAAGTTCTTTAATCTCATTAAAGCCTTCAGTGGACATGAACATATCTTTATGTAGGGTACGTTTTATCAATCCTATCTTGAATATGGACGACTCTTCTCTAACTGTGACTATAACCAGCCACATGGGTTAGTAAATAACTACAAAAGCATGCACTGCATTCCGTGATTTACAACAGCCCATCAATTCACAGAGAGAACAGAATGGGGTAGTTTTACCTTCATTTTTTCTAAGAATAGATGTCAACTGGATTCGTACTGAATCAAGGATGGCAATATTGGCCTCCATATAGCAATTTTGCAAAGAAAACATGTGTTGAATTGTTTTCCATGAACTTAAAAGAAATTACGCTTTCGTTGCGCGCCTTGAGGGAAAAGCTATCGTCAGTTTGTTTCGTACGTATCGCGGTGTATTGTCCAGCTGTATGCTCGATCAAAAATATATATGAGAACCACAAATAAAAATGTGAATTAAGCGGCTAGATTAATCCATGACAGTCAAAGGCTAAATATACCAAAATTCAATGTTCATGTCTATCACTTGACGTAAAATACGCGAAACGTTTTTTTCCGACCGAAAAAAAAAAATACAATCGCCGAAATGCTTCTTCAAACTCACCGGATTTCTGTTTTCTGAAGTTGATATTTCTATTTACCTGCATGCCTCTGTGACTTTTTCTCTTTAGACTGCGTGTTTTTTGTTGTTGTTTTTTTTTCTTGATAAAGAACTACGCATTTAAGTTTACGTTCGTCGAAAATAAAAACTTCTCATCTTTATATACCCATAAATATAGAAGATAAGACTTAATATATGGATGACAAGTTCTTGTATTATGGGTAATTCTTATGTTCTATGTCATTCCAACTTCTAAATGCCACTCAAGCAAGTTACCCATAAATATGTGTTTTTATCAATAACACAATTCTATACTGTTTTGGAAACATCTATATTTCTCAATTACGAAAATGATTTAAATTCTGTTTTCATCTATCACTATTACTGTTGATATAAATTATCAGGCAAAAACTCTCATTGTCCCGTCATAATAATAATATTATGTTCATGTTGATTTGTTTTCCTATCACGGCCTATCACGCAAGAATATCGATTTGACCTAGTTACATGTGTGTGAATCCAACGTTGGTTCATGTATTCCTGGAAGTGTACGTATGGTAATTAATTATTTTTTTTTAAATCTTGGTTTGGGTTCGAGAGACAAATGTCGCAACCATAGGGATGTCAGATGTTTACTTCCAATTACTTCATTGTCGAAGAGATCAACAGGTCGCTATATATAGATACTATTGTTTTTTTTAATCGACTTTCCATAATGCGGAACTTTACCTGGCAATTCAATTTAATTGTGTATTTGTCCGAGAGACGCTTTCAAACACACAAACCAAGAATAAATGCCAAAACTCTGTCCATTTTATCTGGACCTTTTATCATGCTGTAGAGCATAACGTGGCTGCTGGGGTTTTCAAAAGATAATCCGGGTTGAAATTGACACCGCCATGAATAAAGTAAAATCTGCTTTCAAAGAATGTCGTCCAGCAAAAGGACATGCAGTCATTCCACGAACATCATCATACGGTGATACCAGCACTATATACGACATTATTGTACGCTATTTAACAGCGCAAACTAACGTTTTACACTAATATGCAAACTTGGGCTTATACGCAAAGAGAAACACAATAATAAACAAAAAGATACCACTGTTAATAGGCATGTTTATTGTTAGGTTTTGGAAACGCTTTTGTGTAATTTAATATAGTTCTATACAATAAAGTCTCCTGAATTCAGATGTTTTGAGATCAAAATAATGGGAAATTATACTTTTAACCCGGAGAAACCTTTTATTTCGGTAGAATCATGAGATAAACACATTATTGTTTGGGCAAACATCACCTGTGAGCCATCATTAACTTTGGGAAAAGTCATCTGTGTGCATTTCACGAAACCGACCATTAAATCTGTTCAATCAGAAGACTGATTTAAACCGTATAGAGCCACGAAAAGAGTAAACAACAATTAATGGCGAAAATATATATACGTTTATTGCTAGCCTTCGACGTGAACTCACCTAGTTAAAATCGAACCTGTAATCCGACATAAAAGAAGCTTCTATTTATGGTAGACATTGATAGATATATTGATTTATGCCGGTCTTTCTTTCGAGTTATTTGTCTTCTTGTTGAATCATGGTTTCTTTCATTGATTTATCATAACGTTGACAGATAATGCAGTTTATATGGCTGAATTATTAATTTAATTCGTTGACTGTTTAGTTCGACCAACTTCTGTAATTAGTTTAAAATGCGTTCTTTTTGACCGTGTCCACAGTTCCTGAAGATGAAATAAACAGACTTCTCGAAAAAACGCGAAAAAACAAACAAACTACATGGATGTTACCTGTGTCACTTGCCTCCTATACGATATGAAAGATCACAAAACACGAGGCATCCATCAGCCTCGAGTTGATTTTATGAACATATATTATTGTGCTTTTCAAAACCTTTAATTTAGTAAAATGTTCTGGTATTGATTTTCTCAGCGCTCGACCGACCGCGTTGAAATCTAGAAATAACCTTTTTTGTAATACATCGACAACAACTCGCTAACAAGGAAATGTCGTGCATACTTGAACGCACTTTTGATCGGCTTAATTAGTTATACCAACGTATTGATGTGTGTACCAGTCCGAAGATCGCTGCATGGGAAAACACTTTATTTTATAGCTGCATGCACACTATTATTATCCATTAAAATGGAATTCTAGAAATGGCAAATCCATAGTGCTAGATTTACTCTCCTATATGATATTTAATATTTTTTTACATTTATAGGACTGTAAATGTAAAAAATTATTAAATATTATAGGAGAGTTACTTCTGGCACTATAGCATATATATTGCATAAGCTATTATTGCTTATCCTCCCCATTCCTATATCACTTGGATTTTCTGTAATTGCACATGCATCAGCGTTAGCAAATTTATAGAAGTATTGTCAGACTATCAGCTCATTGGAATGTCAAGCAAATTCCATTGGTTCCCAATAGTTTGTTGGCGATACCCGTAGGCCTACTATTCAATTACTACAGATTGCCAGCTTCTAGTAAATCACAGAATAACATATATTTATTAAATTACCATATTGCCCTCCATTTCAGCTGTGGCATAGTTTCTTGTTTTCTGATTGGTTCGCAGATGGGTTTTCAGAACACTTCCACGAGATGAACCAGCTGCATGAGTGCGTGTGTATCGATCGACTTATCGCCCGAGCTCATCAGGTCAAACTATGTGGTTGAGACAAGATTCCGTATTTTTAAGAGCCTTGGGTATCTTAAATTAATAAATTATGATTTTGTTTACAATTCAGATCTAGTTTCCAAGGTGTTTGTATAAAAACCCGAACACAAATACAATCAAGGAGATCAAAATATGCTTTAATCGCAAAATTCTCGTTTCAAAATCGCCATTATACCTGTCAGGTCAACCGCATGGAATTGTAAATGTCACACAGACTGATTCTATTCACACGTTGTGTGTACATCATTTATTATGTCACCGAGTGCAAGACTTGTTTTGACGGCAAAAATCGATGTTGTATAAAATCTACCTAGCTCGTGTAGGCCTATATATATGGTGACTTATATATGCCATGATAAATATTTTAATTATTATTATGTATTATTTGCTTTAATGTTTTAGTTTCTGGTATGCGTAATTCTTTGTAGGCTACTTTCTGTAAGTACTTTCTGCTAATTAACTTTTAATGGGACATTTAAGACTATGAGAAAAAAAAAAAAAGTTCTGAATGTTCTAAATCTCAACGATGTAGGCCTAAGATTATTGATATTCATTAAAGTCAAATAAATGTATGCCTTTACTATCAATTATATGGTGATGAGATTTTCAGTGTTTTTCGTTACTGTATTCTACTCTGCTGGTTTATTCGTAAAATTACAATTTTTAAGCTAAATAGTAAATACGGTTATAGTGTTATGTTGTAAATATTCTGTGTTTACTTGAAAATAAGGTCATGAATCGACACCCCCTTTCTGGAGCCGCATTATTTTACAGAGTATCTTCCGCATTCACGGTAGCCTATGTTGAAAACATGGCTTCAGTACCAACCCTACCACCACGGCGTCAAAGATCAAATTCCCAGGCATCGAATCGAACCAGAAGACAGTCGACACTGGATGTTCTGTTACAGATGGGATTTAATCAGACCAGGGCGTAAGTCGTTTAAATTTTGTTTTTATACCGCCTGTCAAAGTGACATTTCGATGCAGGCGTTCGGACGAAGTCGATAGCCTGCGTAAATGTAACCGTAAATTGACATTTTCCAGTACAGCCAGTACCGACTTGCATTCAGCCTGCAATCGGCATCGTTATTCCAGATGCACAAAATGACATGGCTTCTTATACACTTATAGGTTATGTTATTCTATCTTTATTTTATATTTTAATTTGACGTGTTATATTAAACTATGCCACGCAGAGGTATGTGGAAGCTGAATAAACCGATGTTAATCTGAGCATATTGTCAGTGGCTGCACTGAGCCTGTACGGGCAGCTCTCTAATGCATAGCCCTCGTATTGCCAGGCCCAGTGCAACTCAGCAACTGTCAAGCCATATCCTGCTAAAATTTCGATTTTCTGAGAATGTTTTTTTTTTTACACACATTAATCAAGATGAAGAATGGGATGGTGAAATTATCTTCAATTTAATTTGTCACATCAATTTTTTGTGATTGAATATTTTTTTCTTAAATGCAATGCTGGAGGAAAATCAGTCCGACAGCATATTTTATGGTGTGGATTAACGATTTAACGTCAGTCCATCCGTCTGCAATCTGTTTTCCCAGCAGAACGCAAAAACTATAAGGCCTGTCTTTAGGAAACTTACTATACAGGTATACACATCCATCATCAACTATATAGTTACGCCTTTTGCTTATACAGATTCACCAATATTTTATTTTAATTTTAAAAGACATAAAGCCTAACTTTGACACTGGATAGACACATTCAGTCATTCACATTCAACTATAATTGTGCCTTTTGCTGCCATGGATGATAGAATTGACCAATATTTTTTGGGGGTTAATATTCTTCCACTGACATTTGGACTTTGGACTAGAAGTGTTTTTTGTTTCCGGAGCAGAGCTTTAAATCTAATAGGCCTGACTTTAAATTTAGATAGACCATTCACTATGAGCTCTTGTGACTTTTGCTATAAGGATTCAACCTTGAAATTCATTTTTACTGATATATAATGACTGGATTTGTTTGTGGCCTCTGTTGAAGTCTGTTCCCACTTACAACAAAACCAAAAGTGGGTCAAAATGCTTTTAAGACCATCTCATCATCTTGCTTACCATTTTAACCAAAGAATCAATAATGTAAGGGTGTAGCCACCCATGGAGGGTGTATACTGAAGCTCTTGGTAATGTCGTAATTCTATTAACCATTTAATGCTTTCAAATGAAATTAACGCTTTCTGTTGCATTTGTATTATAATGAAGGCATTTATTCACGCTTGACTGCCTGGTAACAATTCTCACATGTTTTAATGCTCGACTTAGTTAGATATAACAATGTGTCTATTTTTGTTTACTTCATTATCAATTAAGGTGACTGGTCTATGTGCATCAGTTAACTAGTGTTTCATTTAACAAATAAATATTCATTGAGCTGTTGATAGATAATTTTATTCGGAGTTATACAGAACTACTCCAGTGCTATACCAAGTGATATCCACATGGGACTCACAATCCAATATAATATATATTTAATATTTAATAATTTTTGAGGTTTGATATTTTAAATATCATCTTAAGGGACAAAAATATCTCTCCATTGATATTTAACAGTTGGTATTATTGTAATTATTTAACACAGATAAAACTTAATAAATTTTATACATTTCTCTCTGTCACCATAAATATTTAAATTTTAATATGATCGGAGAAAAAATTTATGTATTTTTTTTTGTGCCTCTCAAGTAGAAAGTGACCATTTACCATATTTTTTATCTTTTTGTAATAAAATCATCTTATAGATTGAACGGATTCTAGTTCAGGAAATTTGCAGGCTGAGACCCTTGCAGGAATCAAAATAACCACCCTAAGTGTCAGGCATTATAAGGCTGGACATAGCTGAGTGTTAGGCTTTTTCTGGACTCAGAGAGTGGTGACTTGACTGTTAGGTAAGGTTCTTGTAGCTATCAAACTCAATCTACCAGTACATCAGGCACAGGACATTCCTGGATAGTAATCAACCTCTGTCCAGATCATAATTTCCCCTTATTATACACTGCTCCATCTGGGCTGCCGCTGAACAAAGCTGCAGCATACATGTATGTACATTTCTAAATTTTAGACCCCTGGTTTGACCATGCACTGCTTTACTTCCCTAAGGTTTTACTAGCGAATTTTTATCCAGGTAAAGGCTGCGAATCTTTCTCTACGTAAGCACTGATGGCATGTTTTTTAATATGACCTGTCACCTGCCCAGCCAAACAATTATACCAAAAATAACACAGTGACACCGATGATCTAGTGACTAGAGAGAGTTCCGGTTGTAACAAATGAAACATCGTGAGTTATATGCCAGGTCGTGTCAGAGCTGTTGCTTCCTCATGATGTGCAGCACAGATTATTGATGTTATAGAAATGAACACACCACTTGTTACACAGATTGTGTTTATTTCTTCTTCTTCTTCTAAGTTTGTGTTGTGAAATGCCATTGAACACTTGCCCTACTTGTAAGAATATGGTCACCAAAAACTTTTGGTAGCTTAAGTAAAGGTTTTTTTCTAATCTATGAAAACAGGGTTTCTATCCATACACCATAGTACACAGTATTAAAAGATTTTGGCTATTCTTTGAATGGTTACTTAGATTGTGGTGTTGGAAGGGCACAGTCAATCCGAGCCGCGCACACGATTCCTAGATTATAAAATACAAAAAAGAGAGAGAGTTTTTTATTGTCCTTAGATAACATAACATATAAGTTTATTAAAAATAGTTGGGGGCGTGTTATTTCCCATTGTCCATGGGCACAATATACCCTTTTCTACCCCACTGATTACTTGTGGTCCCCCTAATCTGCGTTATTGGATTATTTGCAATAATAGCAATTACCCTAGCCAAAAGCTCCTAGATGTTATATTGGTGAGGTTTTTGGATTGGCTAACTGCCCAGGTGACTGTTAGTCTATCATAGTTAATGATGAGACGAGAAGATGCTACTGCTTCAGGCTCTATCTGACATTTGTCTACACCACAAACAACCGATGCTTTCTGCAGTCATCTATCTGCTGGCATGTTTTTTTTCGCTGCTCATCAAGTATACACTCATTAAAACAACCGGAAATTCTTATCTTTCCACGTTTAGAAACTGTACAAATGGTAGATTGTTATCACATAAAATAGAACTCACATTTATCTAAATTCCAAGTCTTGCTGGGGCCGCGCTGGGGCTCCGTGGTTGAGCGTTGGACCTTCCATAGCCACCAAGTCTTGCCGGGGCCGCGCTGGGGCTCCGTGGTTGAGCGTTGGACCTTCCATAGCCACCAAGTCTTGCCGGCGCCGCTCTGGGGCTCCGTTGTTGAGCGTTGGACCTTCTATAGCCACCTTCACTGTACCCGGAATAGGTTTGATTCCCCCCTTTGGACCTTAGGTACATTGTATAGAGAAGTTCGCCGGTGGCTGCCGAGTTCGCTGGTTTTTACAATGCTTCTAGTCGGTTTTTCACTATAAACAGGTAACGCAAAGTAGTCATATAGGTGAAATACTCTTGAGTACAACATTAAACAATCAAATAAATCAACAATCAAATAAATAAATAAATGAACAATCCAAGTCTTCCTATAAAATTGAAAAAGGCAGTTATTTCTTTTCTGCATGACGCAGAGCTTAAAAGGGCGGAATAATATTGTTAGTGTGTACTGTTAGTGGATGGGATATGGGGTCTGGTAAATAATTTCATTGACGGAAACATTGCTGGACATTACTTATATGGAAAGTGGATAATACTAACATGAATAAGTGGACATTACTTATATGGAAAGTGGATAATACTAACATGAATAAGTGGACATTACTTTAATAATACGATGGAAATTACTTCAATTTTATGTTGCGACGTGGACCATTCTAACATGGTGAGGTGGACGACACTTATATTGATAGTGGACATTACTTATATCACTAATACTGGTAATAAGAGCGATATAATGAGATTTAAATCTCACGGTGCAATATTAGTTTAAAAAACAATTAAATCACAAAAAATGTCTGATCTCAATTTTCTATGATCATTATAACAAACTAAAAAAGCTCAGAACAAAGATTTTATTCTAAACATGATGTTGTTGTTGACATAACCTCAGTCTTTAGGGATGAAGCCAAGCCAGTTTGTTTTTTATTCAAATGATGATATTTGATGCCAGAAAATTTAACTTGTAGAGGCAAAATGTACACACAAAAAAAACAGTGGTTCAACACTAGGGATATATTTATTTATAAAAGATCGAAATACTAATATTTCACCTTTATTATTGTAATAAATTAGAGAATTTATCCCTGTCCATTGACACTCCTACCTCATTTGCATGTCTCTTTACGATTTTCCCACAGTTGAGTTATTTCAGTGATCCACATTCCCCGCGCATCCGCTAGTACATGTAGCTAGCAGCACAAATCAATGCCTGTGTGTATGGATAGAGCCAAACACACAACATTGCAGACCTGCCACAGTATATTCATTAACAAGTCTATTATTAAAAGGTTGGCAGAATGAATGAAATGCAACCGTGATAAAAATGGAGTTAATGTTGGGAAGATTAGCATACCTGTGAAGAACAAACCATAAATTTAGGGAACGTGGCCATTTCCTGTTCGGCGGTCGTATATCATTACATTGTTCAATAGGATAATCTTTAAAGCAACAAAAAATAAAATAAAATTAAAAAAGAACAGGGTTTTATGTCATCGATTTAATTCTGACAAGGTTTATATCATTTTACCAATTTTTTTGGATACCTTTTTTTTATGTTTTGTTCGTATTGGTCTTTTTTTTCTATTTTATTTTATTTTATGATTATATTTTATTTATCTTTCAGGGAAGATAAATTCAGGGAAGATTTCAAAGATAAAGCTCAATTACTTTATGTGACCTAGATAAATAAACAATAAAATATCCCTGATGTTTGCATATGTTTTTATATCCAAAATAATTTTTGGGACACAAAAAATAAAAAATGCGCGATATGTGTTATCACCTATTTTAAAGAGGAAACAAATTGTAAAGTAGATTTGTTACCTCTCGCTGTAATAGGACATTTGAAGATGCACTGTACACC
>JAVFBZ010195551.1:0-14187 GCA_032466195.1 Katharina tunicata | reverse complement strand
CTGCGGCCTCATATAGGAAGTATGCTGACCCCCCCTGCTGCTTGAGCGAATGATGCCATCCTAACTAACTACACCGGCAACACACAATGCACACCAGATCATTTGCGGAACTCCACAGTCAATCGTCTTTCTGATGCACGTTAGCTTAGAGAACTCCAGGGCACCATAAGCTGCCCATCAACCACCCGCCTCTATTATAACGACCACACATAGAAATCAAACTACATTATGCTGATTTAACTTAACAAAACTTACAAAATGAACTGGCATACATACAATGATGTAATAGATCGATACAAGTCAATCACATTTTACATCTAAAACAGTAAGATACCCACCGTTACAAACTGAATTAGTAATTGATCAAAACTATCTATTGAAATGGACTATATGTGCTTAGCGTAATTAAGTCATATACAAACTCTGATAAAATAAATACGCAACTGTATAGACAAAGCTATGCTTTTTTCTTATCTTTACTTTCTACAAATACATTTTCACTCTTAATCAACCCACGTCTTACATTCTTTTTGCCGCAGGAGTCGGGGAGGTTCATCAAACTTCTTTTTGTTCTACAAGCGTACTACGCAATCGCAGCACACGAGATATCTATGTCCCGCAAGATAGATCTATGGGGCCTCGTCGGGAAATTTTGAAGCAGTCTGGTAACACGTGAACAAACTCTTACATTTTACCTTAGTAATACTTGTAAAAGGTACAAGTTTAGGGAGCAGGGTACCACGCGAGATATCGCCATACATACATTGTTAGATTTGTATTTATTTATGAACAAATGTCTAGAAAAAGACACACAGTGTGGGATATATTTCACAGTAAAGATTGTCTGACAATCAATTTCTAATTAAATCTTTGAACTTCCCAAATCAGGCGGAAAAAATGTCGCGACGTAATCTGATTACGCAATATCTCCGAGACCTCGTCGGGACATGTTAAAGTAGTCCGGCACCCTGCCACGAAAGTCGTACATTTTACGTAAGTAGTATTAATTGTAAAAAGGTACGAGTTTAGGGAGCAAGGTACAACTCGAGATACATGTATCCTCGTACAGAGGATTGGTAATTATTTATAAACACAAGCCTCGAATAAAACACACAGCTTGGGATATTTTTCGCAGTAAAGATTAACCTACAATCAATTTTTAAATCTTTGAAACCAAAAATCAGGCAGAAAACATGTCGTGGCGAGACCTCAAAGTTTTATCTTGCGGGATATAGTGATCAGATATAATTTTGTTTCTGGGAAATGACCATACAGATCGGCGACAACAGCGCTCGCCTTTTTGTGATATCCTATCCTACTTATCCTAAGTACAACATGCTTCGATTATCAAGTCGTTTACACATCAATCATTTATACACATACATAGGATTTAATATTAAGAAAAACGCCTCTAGATGAACTTTATACAAATTCTGGCCTAAGTGCTTGAGTCTTTCTCTGTTTTCAATATCTTGGGTAGGGTCTCGTCTCACTTTGTTGTTGGCAGTTTGTGACATAGAACTGCAAAATATATTCATGTGCTTGAAACATATCTGAATATTTCTTGTAATTCAACTTTAAAAATAAACAACCCTTAATGCCCAGCCTTAAAACTAATCTATTTATTTTATGTAGAGATATCTGACATTGCTTTGACAGATCTGGACAGGCTGTTGTTAAAACATTTTACATAACGAATACTGTTTGCTTAAACTGTTCATATCCTTGCAGACTTTGCCTTATTAAACGGAATATCGGGATACAGGAACACTAGATAACGGGATACGTTGACAAAGCCATGTTGCAGACGCCTTCATTCCTTACAATTCCCCAAACACAATATTTCAACTGCACTGGTTTTTCTATCTTTTTACTGCCCTAGTTGACATTTATATGGCTATTAAATCCGTCAATGGTGCCTTAATGTTACTAGGGTTTACTTTATATCTGTAGCCATGGCAATTACGTCGCGGAAATGGCTTTTTATTTGTTCGACATCGTGTTGCAATACAATATGTCCAGTTCAGATCACAAACTTAAATGCTGAACAGGAACAAAACACATACAAATCTAAAAAAAAACAACTTAAAATAGATTCCTAATGTCTATATTCGATACTTTGCATTTACGAACTTTCATTTCATATAACATCGTGGAATAATGATGTCAAGTGTGTGCAGTATATATAATTGTATCTCTATCTGTCACGGATACTTATCAAAAAGCTTTACATGTGCCCCTGAATATTTAACTAATACGACCAGAATGACACGAAAATCCGATATCTTATAATATCGTTTTAAAGTTCACCTCTGCATTTTATAGAAAATGCCAATATTAAGAAGGAGAAACCATAATTGTAAATTGTAATACCATGGCATTGAACACAATGCTGCGCAAGAGTGTAAGTTTTGTTTTCTTGCATGAATCTGTGCAAAACTTGAATTAAAACTTTACCCGTGATTCCTTGTTTGTAAACAATAACCACAATATATTGTTTTGTTTTTTTGGCCATATAATGATATCGCATTGAGTTCTAAGGAGGAGAAAATAACTCTCAGTGGGGATTTGTATCAATTTATAGGCTGGAAAACAGAAAATATAAATCAGAAATATATCCGTCCCATTCCAATACACACATCAAAAGCTTATCGCTCAACCCATAGCAGAAAGTGATTTAAGAAGATAGGAAGCTGAATATAAAATCCAAAATTTAACATCTTTTTTTAAAACTACTACTTCTAAAGTTGAGGCATAATTCCTGGCTAAAATATTAACGTTTCTAGACTTGATGATATTGTTGTTAGTTTTCCAACAATATATTTCATCTGAAATTAAGTAACCTAAATTTTATATCAGTAATTCATCGTGTTATCTGATTTATAAAATAACTTCGAATCGGATATTGGAATACATTACATGCCGTTTTATTACATCACCAAAGTAACAGTACACCAACATCAAATATTTGTATTAATCAGTAAAACAGAACAAAGACGTAATTGTGTGCAGTTAAAATATCAAATGTCTGAACTCTGACCATTCTTCTAGTTAAAATATCCACGTTTCCCGACATATCGATTATCTGGAACCTTAGATAAAGTTACTTACGCGAATTAATTGAATGTCGTATTATCAGGAACTCTTGTTAACATTACACAATAATTAAATAGATGTATTAATTAAGAAAACATTGAACAGCATAAATTCAGCACTGTTTAAATATAGACTGTCGGCACACGGTTAGTGTTCATGGTATAACAAGTGCAACGCTGGTCCTAGGAAAAAGAGAGCGGACTTTTTGTATTTGTTGATGAATATAGCCCCAGTTCTGCTTTGGTGATTTTGCTGCCCAGTTGCATTTCTTGTTTTCCACTGTCATTACAAAAATATTGGTGCCACGTGCTCAGAGCATTGACCAGACTAAACCTTCGGATGACGTCGGATTTTAAGCATTTTTTTTATGAATTGTAGGTCGAATTCTGAGAAACTGAAATTGAGACTTACATGTATCATGAACAGTATGTTTGTTGCTGGATCTTCGCCCATGACTTGTACGATGTACATGGTAAACAAAACCCACATAAATGAGTGGTATGGTTGAACATTAAATAGAGACGCATTGGTAGGGACGCATTGGTTGGTATTATTGTAAGTTCAACGTTAAAGAACAATATGACACTAAATACGACTTTACGTGCGTTGTTAATTTGCAGTTATACGTGTCTATTTTCCCTGTCATATTGTTTTATGTTTAAATAAACAAACATCTTTTCCCTGTATAAACTGCTGTAACAATGGTTGGAACTTAACATTCTGAAAGTCAATTTACATAATACTTGTAGCATGTTTATATGTCATAGTAAAAACAAATTGGAAAAAAAGAAACGAGAACAGTTTAGGTTTAATACCTTTATATTTGGGCGACAGATATATGGACCATGGACTGTTGATACATGTAAGATTAACTCTATAGTATTGCTATCAAATTGTTGAGTCTAGGCAGCAATTTATCTATTTTTAAGATATTTACATTTTACTGCAGCAAAATGAACATACTTCGTCTCCTAATCAATAACGGTTTGATATCCGGTGAAAATTACCGTCCCAAGAAAAACGAATAAGTCGTGTCAAAGTACCTTTTATTTAAATACTTGTCAAAGTCTACATTCCCGAGCTAATAACAAAATATCGTCTGTTGCACCAACATTTATCTGCCATAAAACCATAAAATACAATTGTTAAAAAATATTGAAATTTATAGAAATAATATTGAAACGACTAGATAAAAATATTTTTTTTTTAATTGGCATTTAGAAGCTGGGTACAAGAAAAAATCACAACTTTGATGTATTTTTAACTATACAACTATTGTATTTTAAATATATTTAGTTGAGATTTATGGTCATTGCTTGAAAAAGGTCTTAGCAACTAGGTCGAAGCGTCGCATAATAATATAAGCGGTAGAAAATTCAACAAAGTTATGTTTTTGTTGGATAAATAGAGTGTAATATTTTGCACGACCTGGAACTATCTATTCCCAGTGTTATTAATGTTATGCTGATAACCTCGAGTAAGCGGTCTCTTCCAAGCTGTGGGCGTCGCATTTACTAATGCGACCATTTACCTAATCGATTGTACCAGTTCTAATACTCGAGATTTGAACTCCGTTTAACGCACCCCAAATAGGCCCCAAGTAAAGGACTTGATGTGTTTTATTGTTAGCCTCATAGCGCTTAGCCACATAGACAACATTGTACAAAACTAGGGCTGTTGATCTGTCCCCTACACCCAGAAATTGGCATAGCATGTTACGACTAGTCTTTGGGGCTTGACTAAGAGAAATAAGTCGATAAACACTGCACATGCATGGAGTTTATAAACCCAATAACACCAGTCTATTGCTCTCACTTTCAAATTGAAGATTTAACATATTTGACAAGTAATAGTACGATTCCAATAATATTTAAATAACTTTATCAAGGACAGGCCGGGTTTTGTCCAGCTTATTTTGTCCAAAGCAAGATAGAAATAACGAAAATGATTCCCAACTACATTATTAAACAACGTTTGGAAAATGCCTTTGAGAATGGTAACTAATTTGAAAAAGGTGCTTTTGGGAAATGTAGCTGAATATCAAATTATAAATTTGACATATAATCCTCAGAAGAACTCGATATGATCAGTTATGTCTATAACACAGTCTTACTACACATCAGAATGTCTGGTTTAACTATTTCAACAAATTATCTGCGGCCTTCGTTACTACCACAAGCCATCCAAGATTAGTTTTTTTTAGGTGAGACATGATAGTGAAGACGTGGGAACCGTATGCCTGCTTAATGCCAAAACTAACCGTGACAACAGAATAATTGTTAATTATAACAAAGCTTTTTTTTGCTAGAGATTTCAAAAATCAAGCTATAATGTTTGCTTAAGCATCGATCAAACATCCAGGGAAAGCTCAAAGTCTTAGTCAATAAACTGTGTGCATCTGTTTGTTTTCTGCTTTTTTTATATTTTGATTTAAAAAAGTCCGAATATATTGGAATGATAGTTTTGTCATAACATAAATTTGTTCACATTTCTGCAATTTTTCCTAAATAGAGTTAGTCCATAAACTAGAAGTGTGAAACCTCGTATTCAATAGTGTAGGCGGCATTGTTTCGCCCACGTTATAAAAGATAGGGTGACGTCGATTGTTTGATGTGTGCAGTAGGTTATTAAAATTCTCTACATTGCGCTGATTACATTTTAGTCGGCAAAAGTCGTAACACGTCGGTAATTATTGATTACCACTTCGGCCCTTTGCTCCACTCTTGAATTATGGGAAAATCGTATGGGTTTTATGAAAATCATGGTTTGGATGTATACTGAGGTACTGACATATACGTAATTTGTTCATGTCGTTGACTGCCGTTGACTGTATTATTCTAATCTCCCTTCTATAATGCTAATTATTTCTTACCCATTATTTCTTTGTGTACAATCGGCTCAAGTAGTTTCTGTTCACAATTGAATAGTTTGATATTGACCAAGTCAAGGTTTTCTGTGCAACCTTTTCTGACAGTCCAAATTAGGGGACATTTTCAGTCAGTTGTCAAAATGGTATAATGTAAACACTCTGCCTCTTTTTTATTTTCACTTTTCACATTCACATTTTCACTTTTTCACTTTCACTTTCACTTTCACTTTCACTTTTTTGCTTTTTTGCTTTTTCGCTTTCGCTTTTTTTACTTTTTAACTTTCACTTTTTCAAATTCACTTTTTCATATTCACTTTCACATTCACTTTTCACTTTTTCACGATTTCTTTACGAATTTCTTGACGCCAACTTCCTCCTTATGGAGTGCCTTTTAATCCCTGATTATGCACTGAACAGTTTTGGATATTCTGCCCCGTTTGTCAAGTTTGATTCACGTAGTGTTCCGCGATTTATTGTCAGTAATATGGAGATCATACGCCTGCATCTCTTTCACCTTTTCATTACATTGTTTAAATCTATTTTAGTCGCCATTTTGTTTGTTTTATCACCGAAACTCCCATGATTCCGTTCGCATTTCGCTCTTGTTGCAAGGTCAAGTCAGGTCAAATTGACTGGCTGCAGCGAAGGTTTTGTTCAACCCTGACGGTTTGCCACAAGGGCCGCTGCGTGTTGCTGAATGTGAACCTTTTAGAAACAATGCCGTCTACACTACTGAATACAAGGTATCACACTTCTAGTTAATGGACTTCTGGAATAACTGATAACATTTTGTGGGTAAAAACTTGTTTAAATAACAATGTCGTCGACGTAAAGGCAATTTTCCCTGATGTAATGATCAAGGCGGTCATAATGATATAGCTAAATTATGAAATAAGTTATAATGACTACTAATATGGTTTACACCGTCAGAGTAAATTAACAGTTTATATTTTATCCTGTATTCACTACACGTACACTTAAAAGTAAAAGGCTAACGCATTAAACGGCAATTGGATAACACAACACTCTAAACATATATTTTGGTTCGATTGTATATATCGATTTTAAATAATTGTTCAAAGTTGACAATATATGTATATATATATATATATATTTCTCTTACATTTCTCTGAGCGCAGACATCTTACCGTTTTCACTTTGAAGAAACCGCCAGAGCTTCATCGAGTTTGGCCACTTGTTTACAAGTTGCGCCGTTTAGCCATGCTTTAGTGAGAGGTACACAAGACTGGTAATGAGCAATTGTATGGAAGTTTAAAAACAGTGCCTTAACACTAGTGCATGGGGAATGGAACTTACTCAGGGCCGTACCTGTGGGTGTACAAAGTTCACATCTAACTCAGTTCAGCAGCAGACGGAGGCTGATTTCCGACCACAGATTTTGAAGCAATGAGTAATAGTATATTAAACGAAACAACCTTCCAACAACAATCCAAGTCTTTATTCAGAATGTTTCATGTTTTATGCATTATTGCATTCAATAGACTGCATAATGTGATGTAATATTGTTGACGGTAAACTCTTTAACTAATATTTTACGTCGCTAATTGCCTCACATGACGGCATGCCAGTCCAGTTTGTGAAGGAAACCACCCTCAACGACACTGGGGACACAAGAACAGGACTCAAGCAGGCCCAGAAACTAGCCAATCAACAAATCAGTTTCCAGCTCACTTGACATATGTTTGCGTGTGTTAATTTGTGGTTAAACGGTATTTCAATGCTGTTTAACATCATACTGGATCTTTGAAATTATTCCAAGTTATATGTTTGCTAATAAACGAAACACTGTTTCAGAAAGTAGCAAAATAAATATTAAATGTGGGATTTCTCGCCCAAATCGAAAAAAGCTTTAGATTTACAGAAACTGGTATAATGCCCTTTATTCGTCCTGTTCCATCACGCTCTCTTAGATAATGGGTGTCATTTGTCGACTTGTTTGAGTGATGTCCAGTGGTGTCTTGTTCTGCTGCCAGTGCTGCTGAGGGCAATCGAGGCCGGTACGCCCTCGCCTGAGTGAACTTGCTTTAAGTGCGGCGTAAAAATCCAACCAAGCTATCAATTATAACTTTGAGGATCGTATTTCAATGCTTGGGGTATTGGTGAGGTGATATATTTCCATGAAAGGATTGCTGATATCAATCATCAACTACGCCGTGGGGCATTTATATAACTTCATATGAAAATGATTGACAGTCTTCATTAAAATAGTCTTTGTCTAAAATTCTACTGAGAATAATGCGTGATTGATAATCTGAAACGAAAGTAAGAATAGGTTTTGCTATTTTCATGGTTCTATTTTCTGCAGAAATCGTCTTGACAGGTGAACACAATAGAAACTATTATTTTAGTTTATTGATGGGTTTTAATACTGTATTTATATAAATAGACAACTCATTTGGTTTAGAGCTTAACTTGTGTGCGTCTAACCGATGTAGAATTCCCACGAAGTATTTCCGTGATCATAGGTATATTTCGTCCCTATTTTTTGAAATTATAACCAAGCTGGACCAGTGTTCAAAAAGCTATATTTGAATTTTTGTTTTTAAACTTAACGTATTACTAAAGATTAGGCAAACAAATGCGTTTAACAACGTCTTGTCTGAAACCATTGAACTATACAAAACATTTATGAATGTCCGTTTTTAATTAAATAACCTACTGAACAAATGGATACTAACAGGGAAGTCAAACATAGCAAGATTAGATAATCACTTCGTCATTTAAGTGTTTCGCATGATGTACGTCATATTATGACGGCTTAAAAGATCGTTAACACCACTTCACTGTAAGGTGTAAGAGCTTCTAGACTGTCATAAAAAGCCGTATACCCTTTTAACAGCGTCCATAACTAATAGTATCTTAGCAAACTCAATGTTGGTGATAATACAGAAACTGTCTGGTTATCCAATACATGTTCGTCAGTTCAAAACAAAGATTCAAATTGACTAACAGAAATCACTACACGTTGTTCTATTGATCCCAATACAAATGACCGAGAAACTTTAATGGTGAAATCCTCGGTGATGTCATGAAAGTCGGATTAGAAATGCATTAAAACATTCGTCATAAATCTGTGGCATATCCCGTCATTGGCGTAGTCCAAGCTCTAGATGTATTTATATTTGCATCTTTCTCTCACGCACTTAATTGTGTTGTTGTTCGAGCAGAAAATAGTGTTTAAATGTTTGGCGATATCATGTGGTTCTATGCACAAACAAACGGCATAAACATTCAAAACATTCAGACACAAGATTTTGTCATACAACTGAGGACTTAGGATTTAAAGCAGTTCTGATATAAGGACATATATTGTTTCAAGCAGAAAGTGACCATTAACATAATTTTCAGGTTTTTGTTTCGCTTGGGGGTAGGGTTTTTTTGCAGCGGAGTTCGCTTTTCCTTTTGTTATGTTCTTCTTGGTTTGAACGGCATCTAACTGACATTGCGGGAATCGAACACACAATCATCAGAGTTATGAAACGATCCTCTAGCAGTAAATCCCCACCACGTACAAGAATATGCCATCCGATGTTCTACAAATAAGAAGGTTAGATAACTGGGGTCTACATATCGGATTGTTATGGCTTTGGCACCAGAATAAGAACTGTTAAGACGTCTTTTGCCAAACCTTTATCCCCACTGGCACGAGTAGAATGATTCGACAAAGGAGCTGTCTGACTATTTCAATTATCTTTGTTATGATGACTATTGCACTGAAACCGTGTGTATGCATGTAGGAAATTTCCCAAAATGTTAACCAGCAGATGATAAACGCAATTGTAATTTTACAGACTGACAAATTGTATTTTCATAAAAAAAAAAACTTGCCCAGGGCACATGGAGAACGCAGATGAAAATATAACATCAAAAAGCACAAGAGCACAACGAACTACTTTATTCATCCGTAAATAAACTTTATTCCAAAAGAAAACATTTCATAGTCTACCGTATGGTGTTGAATTTAACGTAAGCCATACTGTTAATTCACTGCCTCGCAAGACCTAGCATTGTTGTTTTTACTTGTTGTTGTCTGGGGAGATACACTTAACATGCACGAAACGCTAACTGTTCAAATAACTACTAACTGTCTCATTAGGGATCGGACGTGGACCGCCTGGTTGAGAGCCATAGGTCTCCTATGCCTTTCTCATTCATATAGTGACCAATGTAATGTTCTGATGAGCTGCAGACTTTATTTAATTGCATGATGGTGAAATTTTGCAGCAATTTTGGTCACTAATCAGATGAAAGTAAAGTTCAAAGGAGAGCATTTAACATCCGATTAAAATGAAAACGGTAGCGGTTGTTTAAACCAACCAATATAGTTCCATTCGTGTCTCTGCGTCATAGCTTCCTACACTTGTACTGTGACGACTACAACACATAGGCTGATATTTAGTTCTTCTATTAAAAAGGGTAAGAAATATACCTTTAAACAAGAAAACATAGACTGTATGTATGCTGATGCTTATCTACATGTTCAGATATATTTTGCTAGGTTGGTGTTTGCCTTAACTAGAAACACTATCGTAGGATCAATACATCTATATAAGAGCAGTGTAGCCCCTAAGAAGGAAAGAATCGTTTTCTTCACAATATTTCGGCGCTATATTTTTGTCATCATCAGGAGTCTCTGCTCTCCTGAGGATGACAAAACAAAGCCCGGAAATAAAGAGATCAACAGGATTCGTCCTTTTTTTTCGGATCTACACTACTACTGCACTACATAAAGCCTTTTCTGTGAAATCCTGAATACAGCATACTTACTAATTTTCTAATTCGTGCTGTTGTTAAAATCCCTGCTGATGTACAGTCATGTATTTCTTATCAATCTATCGCTCAGTATCTGTGATGTTTACTTATATTTCATATATAAAACGCACGAACAACATTTTGTCGTCATGTTACAGCGCTAAAGTCTTTAAATATAGATGAGAACGCAAAATAAACCAAGCAAACAAATTGAAAAAGATATCACCAGGTATAAGAGATACACTTTTAACTAATGACAAAACAAAATTACCATCCACAAATGCTGCCTTCCAGATATCCTAGATGTTTAATCAATTCAGATGCAGGGTTTCAGTTAGTTTCTAATCTAAGTTAATCTTGAATTATACCACAGAGGATTTAACAATTTAGGTTTCCGGAACATTTATCTTACAAATCTGACAATATGCTGTCGTTCTACAAGGCTACTCTACGTCTGATTCTGATGGATGCACACTTGATGTATACAATTAAGCATCCTTACAATATCATCTGTTCTTCTCTGGTAATACGGCATTTGGCTGTCATTTTGTCCTTGTCTTCCAATGTTGGGAATTTACACCGACTAGAGAGCTAAATAAACTTTTATAAATCTCCGAGGAGAGAAAACCCGTATCTTTATGTTAAGGAGTGAAAATTATAGAAGCTAAAATGAAATTTAAATGAAAATAAATATTGGTATATATATATATTTTTTTTTTTTGTATAAATGTAAAGAAAGAAATTTGTGCTTGCCTCCATTGTGATATATATATATTTTCGTAAAGAGTAATACTGACACAGGGATATGGACCATTTCAAGCCAATACATAATCATCATCTCCTAGACAAATTCTCAGAGACAAGTTTCTGGATAAATCTTGGTCTCAAGTTGTTATTGACGATGTCGACCTTTATTGCATGTGTGTGTCATATATATGTTTTCAAATGAGTATCTAGATTTAACACAGAGAACAAAAAAACCCAGAAAAATCAAGACAAAAAGACTTGTTAGAATTTTACTTTTTAAGACTTTTATCTTCACAAATAATCTTCACTTGTTCACTCATAATCATTAAACTCAATATAATTCCCCTGCAATACAACAAAGCGTTAGCAAAATGAAATAAATTTGCAATCGGTTCGGAAATGAAGCACGAGGGCTGGTTTTAATACTTGTTTGTTTGTTTGTTTGGTTGGTTGGTGAGGCGTTTTGCGACAACAACAAAAACAAACAAAAACGATAAAAAGAAGCTAAACTAGAAAACAAAACGGCGCTTATTTACAGTGAACTAAATGAAGTTCAATTTACAATATCAATAACCACAAGAGCGTCAGTGAACCTGTAGACCCCACCACGGGATTAAAGCAGATTTACTTCCACGATCCCACCAACAATCACTAGACTTGATCTACCTTGATTTTACTGGTACATAACATTGTTTTTAAATCAATACCTTATTTTAAACGTAGAAATGTCACTGTAATAAAATATTATTGTTCGTCGTTTGGATTTGTAAGAAAGACTATTTAATGAAGATGTAAGAAATCAGCATGAAGCGAAATATCTTTAACTAAATTTAGTCAACACTTAATTAAGACCTTCTGCTACCTACTGTACAATTGTAAGGGCGGTGGACACGGCCAGCCTTTCAACATTCGTGTAAGTTTAACATCATACACGTTTTAATATATCAAAGTGACAAATATGAAAATGTTATATGGACTTCAATGGTTCACTGATTGCTGGTATATATGTACATGCTGTTTGTGTAACACGGGTACTTAGTTTTTGTATATTTTAAATTGAACTAGAAACAAAATGGAACCTAACAGAGAGTTTGTTTTATATTTGTTTGCTGTTGAATTTTAGAAACGAGGCAAACCGAAGAAAAGCCGCCATGAACATTCATCTAGAGGACACGAGAAGCCTTTCATTAAATATAGATGTCTACATGTATGTAACATAGCCTTTGCTAATTAAATTGGAACTTTGCAAAACGTCATAGGAAACAAATAGTCGCTTTTTAAATTAACTTGTTTTAATTGACTTATTTGATTCATTTTGTGTATACCAAGGACGTCTGTTACATTTGCTGTATAAGGAAGGGGTCATCTAATTGTACAAGAAGTTGACACATAGTGGTGCAGTATCAAAACAAGCTACAGTAATTGAACAAAATTTCGAAATGTGGAAGTTTTAAATCCAGTCAAATCATTGAAAATAAATTCTGGTTTTGTGAAGGTAAGTTTAGTCTAACATTTTCTTCGACACCTTAACTTACCACCGAGAACAAAGTCCGATACCCGGATGGTGTCTACGCTATTCCTGTTATGTTTCGTCGATTTATTTGCTGTGTTTGGTCGTTTTTTTAATCCGTGTTAATCTTTAATTACACCTCAGGGGATTTTACCATTACGGTTTCCTGGGCATTTATCTTGGTATCGACCGGTTAACACATCCCTTTCGTGGAAAGCTCCTTTACGTCTGATTTCTACAGATAGAGGTTCTCTGTTTCATTTGTCAGAATTGTTTACACATGGTACTGTTAGATACGCTGTAAACTTACCATGGCTATAAGGTATATATTAGGGTTTTTACTGTTTATTACATGGTAAAGATGCTTGGATAAACCTTCACTGATAAGCCGTCAGTTGTGTCGATCAGGCAGACACAGGATAATGTCTGGATTCAAGGATGGATATATATCGGGATAATCAATTTAATTTGGCCATATTTAAAATGATGACACCAAATCAAACTAGTAAATGTTGCTGTTGAATATTACATTTTGAATTAGAAGCTCTGAGACTGGTATGTAGGTATTATTTGTTAACTACTGCAAAGTCTAGAAGAATGATAAGTGACAGCGTTAAAACGTCAGTATTGCCTAACAGCTGGACTTTAAAATAACATGAATAACGATAGGTTGAGACATAAAGACAATTTACGTAGAAAACAGGGTTAATACTTTTACAAAGCTATCACACGAGATTTCCTGTAACGTTTTGCACAGCAATCAACATTACTACAATGTAAGCCATAATTTAAAAGAAAGAAATGCCTCTAAATGGTAATCAAATCCGGGACAACATTTATTTTTTTTATTTTTGTCAGTTTGCAAAAGAGTCAATCAAAAGCAACATCAAGAAGAATTCCGTCTCATTGCACTAAGGCATTGGGTAAACATAGGGACGATCGGGTTATTACGTCACTTTCGGAGCCAAAAGTCCTACCTAAGACCAATAAAACGAATAACAGCCAAATTCGCGTGAAAACGAATCGATTGTGCCCCTTATTATTTTATTTTAGCAAAAACAAACACCACGGATTGTTAAATTAAACGATAATGGATGGATGAATCCTAGACAAACACTTCATATTGATTATTAACAAAATGTAAAGGGTTATCTATTGGCAAAGTAGATAGCACACACCCAAGTTATTAACA
>JAVFBZ010195540.1:0-14187 GCA_032466195.1 Katharina tunicata | reverse complement strand
CTGGCAGATTGTCTTGTGGCTCCTTCACCAATCGTCTGGTAGATTGTCTTGTGGCTCCTTCACCCATAGTTTGGCAGCTTGTCTTGTCGCTCCTTCACCCATCGTCTGGCAGATTGTCTTGTGGCCTCTTTCCCGATCGTCTCGCAGATTGCCTTGTGGCTCCTTTACCCATCGTCTGGCAGGTTGTCTTGTGGCTCCTTCGCCAATCGTCTGGCAGATTGTCTTGTGGCTCCTTCGCCCATCGCCTGTCAGATTGTCTTGTGGCTCCTTCGCCCATCGTCTGGCAGATTTTCTTGTGGCTCCTTCACCAATCGTCTGGTAGATTGTCTGGTGGCTACTTCACCAATCGTCTGGCATATTGTCTTGTGGCTCCTTCACCCATCGTCTGGCAGGTTGTCTTGTGGCTCCTTCACCAATCTTCTGGTAGATTATCTTGTGGCTTTTTCACCCATCGTCTGCCAGATTGTCTTGTAGCTCCTTAACAAATCGTCTGCCAGACTGTCTTGTGGCTCCTTCACCCATCGTCTGGCAGATTGTCTTGTGGCTTCTTCACCTATCGTCCTGGAGATTATCCTGTTGCTCAAATAACATGAATCACCAGGTTAAACCCAAACAAAAGAAACGTAACTAAGTCTATATTGCGTTTCTGTTCTCAAATAAAGAACTTAAAAAATTGCAATTGCATTGCAGGTGAATTTCCCTTTTTCCTGTGGCTGCAGGCACAAATGTCGAGGTGTTGAGGCATGTGTTAATAATACCTGCCTCAAGACATTGCCATTTGTGATGTGTGCATGTTTAAACAAATACGAATCATGTGGCTGCAGGATTTGAAGCATGTATTATTTAAATATGCCTCAAAGCCTTGACATTTGTGCTGTGTGCATTTATAAACTTGCTTTTTAAGAAAACCATGGTAAAATTGAAAATTCCGGCTCCGTTATGACTTGTAAAGTACTATCAGGTATATATTGCCCAATTTTCAGAACAATCCTAACATTATTGACAGAGAAATAATCCATTTAATTATATCAACAAAAACAACAAAAACAACAAAAGCGCCAACAAGAGAGTAAAAATGCGTACTCATAAATTATCAACTTGTCTGCATTGGAAACAAAGAAATAAATAAAGCAACACTGGCAAAAGAAGTTAGAAGTTGATTTCGTAATTTGGTGCTTCGCCATTGATACTAAAGCTCATCATTTTTATTTTTAGTGACATCAACGACGGCGACGCCAATGTACCCTTACCAAGCCCCTCCGGAAAACTACGCCATGCACCCGTCAGCACAACCTGTTGGGTACCCTGCTCATCCATGGGCTCAGCCTCCAATCAACATGATGCCCTATCCATCAGCACCTCCTGTTTCCAATTACAGCGGAAATACCAATCCGCCCAATGAGAAGGTTGAGGGAGAGGCGCTTTACTGAGATAGGAAGGACGTCTAAATGTTTTCAGTTTTAACAGATACTTTGCAACGCTTAGTTATGGATTAGTTTAATTCTGCTTGAAGACGTACTTCAAAACTATCTTAATATTTTTATTTTGTTTACGAAGATATTCTTGTCTTTCAGTTATTGGCCTACCATGTTTTTAAGATATGTTATTAATATTCAGAAGAATTAATATTCAAAGCATTCCATAATGCTTAAAGTTTAACTATTTCCTGGGAAGTAAGTTTGCAGAAGCCTTATCAAACTTCTGCATGAAGTTAAGGCCTCGGGACGCTTATACCTGTTCTTATTTATTTATTTTTTTGCATGTCGTACTTTTTCACTTCATAAACATGAAATGAAGTAAGCTTTTGAAATAGTGACATTGAAAAAAACCTAAACATGCAGTTGGACTTTATCAAAGTATATGTTAACTAGCACTTTTTGATTCCCTTGTGTAGATTCAACCTACCGGGATGAAACAATGGCTTCATTTTAGTTAGTTAGCTTACCGGGAACGAAGTCATTGTTTCGTTTCCGTAAGAAAGCCTACCGGAAATTAAATTTAAAAAAGAATGGTTATTTTATTCCAGGTAGCAATGGTATATTTTCTGCCCATTATGAAATACTTTTTTGTAAATTTACACAAATAATGAGAAAATAAACAAATATTAACAAACTAATTCCATTGCCATTCATATATTTCTAGCGTCAGATTTCTTAATGAAACTAGTAGATGGGGTGTAAAAGCCAATTCACACAGGATATGACCTGGCTACGACGTCTCTTGACCAGAGACCACCGACTGACAAGACGGGTAACTTTGCGAGCGCCATGTTGTATACTAACAGTAGTACCCCCTAGAAGATGGTGCTAATTTGCCGCCAGCAGCGTCTATCAAAACTTGTAACCTTTAATTATTTAAACATTTTTAAGAACCGCTTGTGTGACCATTTTGACGAGTAAAGATCAATACCCGACAGACAGGAGGCGCCACCGTCCATATAAACAGCATGGCGGCATAGGATGCTAGCATGGAATTGGTCGACGAGACCAGTCTCGTAAATCTATAATCCCATGCACATGGCTAAAGACCACCATTATTTTACATAAGCCGCAATGTTAACGTTTGATTCAGTAACTCCTTTCCAAACTTTCGTTAGGCGAAACCCCTGGCACATGCCTTAATCTGTCCTTGTGGAAATACACGATCAAAAGCTTGACTTCATGATGGTTGAAATTTTTAACTAGCCGCCCTGGAAGATGATAGAGTATGGCCGAATCACAGCTCGCTCAACAGTCTACATACATCACAGAGGACCTATTTAGGCTTCAATATCACACTGACAACAAACCTTTACTCAAATGCTCCATATCAACGACAAAAAGTCCACCAAAACTTTGCAAGAGGAGAAAAAAAGATAAGGAGAAAAACACACGTTTTATTTAAAGAAGTTTTTTTCGATGGTATAATGGTGGTCTTACTCAATATAGGCCTACCTAACTCAACACATTCATTACTTAACATTCAAGCTGGCCGATTCGTTCAGAAAATGAAGTCTCGAAGTTGACGAAAGACGTTAAACTGAAATGTATAATGCCGCTGGCAACCGTCGCAGGACAGTCGCCTCAATTGTGAATACATACTACATGTAGGAAGTAAACGTTAACTAGATACTCTATGGATAACAACTTCTGGTATATTTCCGGTGCAAGGTTTAGATCTAGATGCTAAGGTTGTTTTAAGCAAAATTTTCAAATAATGTAGTCATTGCTACCGAAACTACATTGTAACTGGATATACAACAATGGTTGGAACTTAATAAACTTAACAACCAGCCCTAGAAGCTGTCTCGAGTTACGTTTATTGTCTCAACTTCAATGATAAAAAAGTAATGTTCTAGTTGTTTCTCGGTGACTCGACTGTTAGGTCGAGTCACGTGTGAATTGGCCTTAACATTCATTTAAGAGTTTGTATTGTATCGTTTATTCACCAGTGATGATTTATTTATTTGATTGGTGTTTAAAGTCGTATTGAAGGGTAACTCACTTATATGACGAATTTGCGTTGCCGGTGTATGATGGAAACCTAGGAGGAAACTGGTTAAAACCACCCCGCTTATCCCGCACCCACCGGAAACTGTTCCTATACACCTACGGTCCACCGGGGAATAGAACCTATTGCGGGTACACTGAAGGGGACTTATGAATTATGAATAGCTATTGTCAGCAAAGGTGAGTCAACAGGAGAAGAGTGGTTGATGGATTGATTGGGGTTTTACGCCGTACATAATGTTATTTCAATTATACATGTATGACGCCGTGCCAGTCCAATGTGTGGAGGAAAAATACCCGAAGCGACACCGGCAGCATAGAAGAATCGACTTCCTGCATGATGCCCCTTAACTCAGATAGCACCAGGGTGCCCAGTAAATATATGAGGATCCCATGATCCAAACCTCTTTTGAACATAAAAATTATTTTCACATTAAAGCAAGGTGTATGTTTTTGAAAACCTTAATCTCAGAACAATTCCAAGGCCTCGAGTTGTGTCTTCAAATGTAACGTCATTAGCCTGTAATGCTCTCCCCGAATTATCCGACCCTGAAACAATTACCAGCTCGCTCACTCCAAGCAACCCAAAGTAAGCAATCAAAGACGCTGACTTAAAAAATAGTGTTTCAAACATCTAGGAACAAACAAAAGAAATAGAAAATAGAAATTTAAGCGGATATCAGGTAGACTTTTAGCACGCCAGAAGCTCTCCAACCGCGTAATATGTGATGGTTACTTATTCCCACAATCATAGCAGATGACGAAGCCAATTGATTTCGAGACGAATGAACTAATAACGCTGCAATATAAGACACTGGAACAGGCCATAATTGTGATAGCTCAGATTTCTTTCTGAACCGAATTAACGCCCGTATCGTACGCCCTCCATGATTTAGATGCTAAGGATTTGTTCAGCAAATCCTGGGCCTCTAGAATTGAATTTTACACAAAGAACTGGGTATTGGTGTTGTCTCGCTGTCTGCACTTGGTGCTAGTTGCCGGAAACGCTGGCACTGTAACCGAGATAAAGCATCGCTTAAATTATTCTTAGATTCAGCAAGATGTATACACTTAATGAAAATATTATGTCTGATACACTGAAGTACAAGTTGTCTGACCAGGCACATCACTTTGGGGGACTTACTAGTTGAGTTGTTTATTAGTACAACAGCCATATTGTCAACTCTGAAAACAACATTCTTGTTCCTTAGAACATGAACCAATGAACCCTGAAATAAGCACCGAATCCGCTTGATACTACTGCACCTGTAAACAGTTCTTATCTAGATTCTAGAGGGGGGAGAGGTGAATCAAAAGGACCTGCTAGACCCCAAACTCGATTCCTTGTTATTTTTCCACTGTACAATTTCAGATTTCAGGGTTGTCTTTAACATATTTTAAAGTGCAAGCATGTTTATCCTCACTTGGGCCGTGATAATGTAACGAAAACCCTCCTGTAAAGCCTGGTAACAAATAGGCAGGGCCTTGGTTATGAGGGTACTTATTAAGCATTGCCCCCAATTTGTCCACCTTTATTGGAGTGGGGACCAGACTGAAAGGACTTACTCTGATGTTTAGATCCGTCATACTCCCAGAACAAAATGATCGCTTTTTAATACAAACTTTTGCAGCATGACCTTTTTTTTCAAATCTTAGTAAAATCTATGTAACGATCGTATACCTTGCTATTACTGGAAATATCCAAATCGCGAAAAAATTTCCAGTTTGATGCTGACTGACGATATAGCTTTTATAAGAAGTTAGGCAGCTTTTGTTTTAAAAGCGTTTGAGCTACGAAACGAGTTGTTTTACTGTGCATGAGCTAGTGAAATGAAATGTAATTATACACAATTGTTTATGTCTACATTCTCCATTGTATGTATGTTTTATATGACATGTATGTCTGTGGGCCAGATGGCCAAAAGTAATAAACTATATATGTATCATTAACCGTAACTTGTGAAAGGCAAAATGATAGCCAAAAACTATTATATAGGCAATGATTATGAATATGTGCTTATTATTCCTTGCATGCGATTTGAGCTCTAACACATGCAAGGAATTATAAATACTAATGCGTGTTGACAACGTTTATTGGATAACTTTGTGGTGCACATGTGAGTTATGCTAAAGTTATTAAAAATCTTCTCTTTTGTGCTTGTTTACATTTACTTTCTAGCACTATCTGATGCAGGGAAAAGTTAAGATTATCTTTGAAAAAGGTACATGGACAGCCAAAGTTTTTCTGTTTTGGCTATTCTACATGCAATGATTCTGAATATGTGCTTATTATTCCCTGCATGAGGTTTGGGCTGATATACTTTAGAACTATCACATGCAACGAACTATAAATAATAATACATGACGAATACAAAACAATTAAACTTACTAATACATGATGGGAACGTTAATTGAATTTATTTCAGCAACATATGTAAGCCACAAACAGTTAAAGAAAAATCTTTTCCTTGGATCAGATTACTGCTTGTGTAAATTTATTACTAGCAATTTCTGATGCTTGGGAAAGGTAAGATTATGTTTGGAAAAGTAAATATATGTAGTTACGATTCCCTGCCTGTGGTATGAGCTGATGTATATAAACCAAATCAGCACTATCACATCCAAAGAGTAATAAATACTTATACAAGATTGGAATGATTATTGGATAGATTTAAACTACACACGAAAGCCACACACAAGAGGAAAAAACTTTTCATTGAATTAGATTTGTGATGGTGTAAATTTATTACAAACGGATAAAGAAAGATATTTTCCTTGGATTAGATTTGTGCTTGTGTGAATTTATTACTAGCACTAGCTGGTGGTTGGGAAATGTAAGATAATGCTTGGAAGAGTTTAATTTAAAATTGACTCAGACAGGGAGGCTTAACGGGTAATAAGTTCGTCATTTACGTTTTTCGCAGGGTGTACGGATTTTTGCGGCTCACGATGTACAAGGTTCAAGACGGTCATTAAATCCGTACACCATTTGAAAAGCGTCAATAACTAATACTATATATATTATAAATGTAGAGAAAGAAAATTGTGCTTTTCTCTACCAGGTTTCGAACTCGGGCCTCTGGCCAGCAGGATCAGCGCTCAAACCGACTGAGCTACAGAGGCCCACGAAATTATACATATATATATTTTTGTATAAATGTAGAGAAAGAAAATTGTGCTTGACTCCGGGATTATAATTATCAATAAATATATATATCTGTGTGTGCTATATATTCATCACATGTTTCCCACCATCCAACTCTTATTACCTTTGCTTTAGATGTCTGTAGGTTACCCATAACAATTCCAGATCAAGATCTATCTAGAAACATGTTTCTGAGAATTTATCTAGAACATAAGGATGATTTATTTGTTTAAATTTGTCGACATCCCTGTGCCAGTTTTATTACTCTTTACATTTACTCCAATGACATAATCACTACGACAAATATAGCATGAACATTTTACCATACATTTATTACAGTAGTTCAGTTTAAGTGACTTTCAGTAAAAAAACAGTATTCCTACACAACATGTAGCAGCAGTTGTGTTTACAACTGGTATGGATATGACTTTGTTTTTTCGTTTCCTTCCAAATTTTTGACACGATTGAAAGCGTGCTTTACTTCTCGGTAATTTAAGAAAGCATACAGATAATTTGGCAATTTACATAAACAATATGTTTAATCGTAACTTAGACGTGTGGAATGAATTTATACTGTGTTATTACATTATCGTCAAATATAATTTAGATTAATATATTGACAAAATTTAATTTAAATATTTTTTTTTAACAAAATATGACTTTCAATAAAAATAATATGTATAACACTTTAAAAAATTGTGTCGGAAAATTCTTAAATGGTACTTTTTTTCCATACTTTTTAAAAATTGGGAAAAAATCTTTTTATGATATCAACATATCATAGGCCCGAAACCGGAAGTGATTACATCCACTTTTAGGCAAAAGGAGTCGATATTAACATTCGAAATGGTTTCCTGTGTACTCCAAAAAATTCATGTTAATTGGGTTTTTCTCATAGTAAGTATTGCTGCATGAAGGATTGCTTATCAGGGACATCAACGTTGCAATAAAAACGCTAGTCTCGCTTTCTTAATTTCTTTTACAGTTATGCGTACAAAGACATGTAATTATTCTATACGATGGATTGCTAGAGGATTAAGTTATCTTGATGTGAGATGCTTTCTACTTGAGAATCCCACCGAATTTATTAGGCTTCACCAATATGCTTTTCTGGGTGATGATTTGTAGCTTTTATTTGGTTGAACATTCTCTGTCGTTCTGTCATGAGTCTGTGTAGGTTACCTCATGTGGGCAACTGTAGAAATGTTTGTTATTGGGTTTCGAGTAGGTTACCTCCCTTGCATTGTCTGGTCCTCGGCTTCAAGTTTTCGGTTGTCACGAGCGCCATTGTTTTACTTTCGGTGAACAGCGTGGCTGAGGCTGTTCGTCACTCAAGTTAGAATAGCATGGTTTGTAAGGTATGTCATGTATTTCACTCACCACTGTAAGTCGCATGAATGTAAATAGCAAATAGTTCTTGTAGTTATAGGTATGCTTTGATTTGTAAACAGTAGTTTGACGGGAGATAAATCCCTGAAATAACAGACATAACATTGCCCTGTCGAGTTGTGCCCCCTGAAATGTTAAGCTGTTACGTTCTACTGAACAAATACAAATATCGTATCGCGATTAACACTTAGCTACCCTATCATGAAACAACATGAAGAAATATGTGGGTAAATACTGACAAGGCGATTGTACAACTTGTTTAGGCCTACTCATCACCAGGAGAATTAATATTCCAGGCGTATCATAATGCTTAAAGATTATATATTTCCTGGGCAGTCATTTTCCAGAAGCCCCATCAAACTACTGCGTGTAGTTAAAGCCTCGAGCCGCTTAAGTCTGTTCTTATTTATGTATTTGTATGTCGCATTTTTTCACTTTATAAACAGTGAAGTAAGCTTTTGTAACAATGGCTTTAAAAAACAAACAAACAAAACAACATGCAGTTTGACTCAAATATGTATGTAAACTAGCAATTTTAGATTCCCCTGTGTAGATTCAGCCTACCCGGGATGAAACAATGACTTCTTTTTACCGGGAATGAAGGCTTTGTTTCGTGTCCGTTAGACAGCCTACCTGGAATTAAATTAAAAAGATTTTGTTATTTTTTTCACTTAAATGCGAAAATAAACAAATATTTACAAACCAAATTCACTGTTATTCATATCTTTCTACCGTCAGACTTCCTAATGAAACTAGCTGATGACGTGTAAAAACCACTTCACATAGGACAAGACGTGACTATGGCGTTGCCAGATGAGAGACCATACATTGACGAGACTGGTCACTTCTCCAGCTCCATGTTGTACATGAACAGAAGCGCTTCCTATTAGTTGGTGCTGATTTGCCTTCCGCAACGTTGATCAATACTTGCTGCCTAATATCCAGACTTTTTTTTTCTGAATTCCTTATTTGATTTTTTTTTTATTTTTTTGAACCGAACCGCTGCGGTGACCGTTACACGTCGAAGCCATTTTGACGACTAAAACCAATACCCGACAGATAGGGGGCGCCACGGTCCATATAAACAATATGGCGGCATAGGATACTAGCATGGGATTGGTCGAGGTGATCAGTCTCGTCAATCCATCAATCTGTTGTGAACCAATGCATATAGGCCTATCGGACGCGACACGTTCATTACTTTACATTCAAGCTGGCCGACTTGTTCAGAAAATGAAGTCTCGAAGTTGAAGAAAGACGTTAAACTGAAATCTAATGCCATTGGCAACTGTCGTAGGACAGTCGCCTCAATTGTGAATACATAATAGATAGTAAACGTAATTCGATACTTTGTGGATGACAACTTCTGGTATATTTCCGGTGCAAGGTTTAGATCTAGATGCTTTCAAGCAAAATTTTCAAGTAATGTAGTCATTGCGACTGTTTCACCAAAACTATCCCAGGCGTGGGTAGTTCACAATAGAAGCCATACATAGATGAACAGCTTAACAAAGAAACTACATTGTAACAGGACATACAACAATGGTTGGAACTTAATAAACTTTTGAATCGACCCTAGAAGCTGTCTCGAGTCACGTTTATTGTCTTAACTTCAAAGATAAAAGAAGTGTTCTATTTGTTTCTCGGTGGCGCGAATGTCGCGTTGAATCCCGTGTCAATTGGCTTACTAATTCATGTTAAGAGTTTGTTCACCAGTGATGGTGTATTTATTTAATTGATGTTTAAAGAGTCGTGGGTAACTCACTTATATGACTTTGCGCTGCCGATGTATGGCGGAAATCCCGGAGGAAACTTCGTAAAAACCACCCCGCTAACCCCGCATTCACCGGAAACTGCCCATATATACCTAATGTCCACCGGTGAATAGAACCTAATGTAGTGAGAAAGAAAACAACAAATACAACTGTGTAAATATTGGAACGAATGTATCCACAAGCTTTCAGGAAAGGTTATCCCCATCATCAGGTATAGTGGCAACAGCAAAGAGTAAAACTACCTGAAGGTTAATATGTACAGGGAAAAGAACAGAAACAAAACCACGCAGTTTGACAACTGAAGAGAAACATGTGATAGTACGGGGCAAGCTTTTCCCAACCATGTGGATTCAATAGAGAGAAAAAAAAAGCGGCGTGACTGGTGTTAACCCAAACATATTGTAAAGTATGAAAGTATTGTACAATCAGAGGGAATAAGCACACACAAAAAACCCAGTAGAATACAATATTATGAAATAAATAAATCAGAAAACTATATAAACAAAAATACATAATTTAAAAGTTTTCATATCAGAGAAGAGAATGGGGTTCACTCTTATGGCTATTATAGAAGCCATTAATAGTTTAACAAATTTAAGAGATCTTTGTGCTTGCATTGTAGACTTGAAGTAACACTATCATCTACTTTCCCGGCCATTAGACCCCATTTTGTTATGCTCTCCAAGTAATAATGAGCTTGTGCGGTTTTATTTTTATTGGTACTCCTATCACACAGTTTAAAGTAACAGTTTTAATTATTTCGTCTATAACCTTGTCGGCACAATATATAATGTAAAAGTTTTCATAACAGGAGGGGATGGTTGGTAGTGGGGGGAGGGGGAAGCCATACATAGTATAACATTTTCATATGCTTGATAATTATATCCCGTTTTGTTATTTCTTATGCTCTCCAAGTAAGAACGAGCTGTGCTGGCTTTTTTTTTCATTCACTATGAATTCATAATCACTTCAGACTTTAATTGGTTAACTAAATTACACTGCTTAAAGGAACAGTTTTAATTATTTTGTATATAACCTTGTCGGCACAGCGAATCAACGCAACCATGTCAGTCCGTCCTATAATGGACGGATAGCATCATATAATCTACAAGAGAAAAACGAAAGAAAGGCTTTCACAGCAATGTAGCTGACAACACAAAACTTGGAATGATTTCTTCACATCCTGCAAACAAGAAGGAGTTATTTTCATTCCTAACTTATACGATCGCCAAGATGTATTGTGCAGAACGTAAATGAACCAACATCACATCATTTGATGCAACTATTGTGGTAGGAAGTGAACATTCCATACCGGCTGGTGAAAATGTGGAGGCAGATAGAAGACAGTTGATTCATTTACAGGATGCTTTTTTAGCACAATTGTACATCTTGTTTGATACGCAATGTCGATCAAGTTGTAGTTGGCAGTTATTTTTCTAATATATAAGTATCTGGCCTTCAAGATAAATTATTTATAATGTATGTACATGAATTACGGTGGTAAGATGGATTTTCAACTATATACCCATTGTAGTCATGTTTTTGTTAAGTTTTAGAAAGGTTAATGATATTTGCGATGCTGAAGTTTTTTCTCCTTTTATTCAATAAGATAATTGTAACGTAAGCTGGAGGCGTGGGGTGTGCAATAGTTGGCGCGAAATCCAAACTGTTGACCTGCGAAAATGTTAATAAGTATCCAGGGGAGTGTACGTAAAGATCTTTCTGGAATTGACCATCATGGATTCTTCTAGTATATTTTACTAGAATGTAGTGTAAGGAAGGACAGGTTCTTAAATGGCCTCGCTTACCGACCACGTAGGATTTATCTCGATGTAGTTAATGACAATTTTGCGAACGCTGTACAAATAATAACCAATGAAAATAAGAAATTTGTTCTGTTAGGTGATTTAACTATAGATTTATTATAAATAACCAACCATATTGCAACAAGAGAGTTTATGGACATACAGCAAACGCATTATCCTTTTCCTATTAACTAAACCAACCCTTTTCACTTCTTTATCGGCGCCTCTAATAGACACAATTTTCTTAAATGTAAGATGATGTTTCTTCCAGCATTATATTAACAGACATAAGTGACAATTTCCCGGTATTCCATGTAACCAAATCCAATGTACATCCTCCGAGACTATTCAGAGGATATATACTGAGGAAACGAAACAACAGTTAACCTATCAAATCCGTAGGCATGACTAGGTTAATGCACTCGCCACTTGATGTTAATAATGCATTTGCAATTTTCAATTCTGAATTGTCAGCTATATATGACGACTGTTTTCCAATAAGACATAGAATCTTAAAGATACGCAATTAATAATTAAAAAGTCCTTGGTTAAACCTGCGATACTAATTTCCATACGCGAAAAAAATCGATTGTTTGCCTACATTTGTCAAGTAGAGGCACATCTTTAACTTTAGAATATAACCAAAAATTGTAAAGTGACCTACCACCTTCCGCCAAATCATTTGATGAATATCTTTTTGTACCGTAAAACCTAATGAATTTTACCCGTCGTTATGCACAGAAGCGGAAATTAAAAATGCTATATTCGAACTAAAGAACTGTGCGCCAGGTATTGATGCAATTAAATCTTCTTGCATTAGGCTTATGTCAACCAGTATTGCTTGTCCCTTATGCTATCTCATAAATATGTCTCTCATTAAAAATAGCAAAAGTGACGCATGTCTATAAAGCAGGTCTAACATGTGTTATTTCTAATCATCGTCTTTTATCTGTTTTGCCTTCTTTGAGTAAAATATTTGAAAGATTAATGACTAAAAGAATGGTAAATTTTCTGGACCATCACAATATACTTTCGTCAATTCAGCTTGGTATTCGATCTAACCACAGCAGCACTAGTTCTGCTTGTATTACGTCAGAAAATTATCTCTGCCAAAGAAATGAAAAAGTATAGTGTAATGACATTTTTAGGCCTTTCTAAAGTATTTGAAACAGTGAACCACCATATTGTTCTAAACAAAACTGGAATGTTACGGATTCAGAGGAACAACGTTTGACTGGTTCAATAGGTATATTTCGGCACAATCACAATCAACTGTTTTCTCTGATAGATTGTCTCACCCGCTGCCAAGTTCATGATGTGTCCCTCTGAGATCGATCCTGGGAAACGACATTTCCACTGATTCTAATGTCTCGATACATGTCTCCATATAGATAGAAAAGACTTACTAACATCTCTTAAATCTCTTGTTAAATCAACAAACTATGAGTTAGATAAAATAGCACATTGGCTTATTGCTAACAAGTTATCTTTAAACTAAACAAATCAAAATGTATGTTTATTAAGCCATCAAGAGGGTCACCTGGTGACTCGATTAATCTATCAGGGATAAAACAATTGGGACTTTATTCTCGCCAATGTTCTTCATACATATAATTATATCAAAATTTACATATAATATATTATTGAGTTTAATTAAATCACTGCTCTGTATTTGTTGGTTACCTTCCTGTTTTCGGGAATGTATGAACAAGTCATCTCGTCACCGGAAAATATGTATAGTAATATTGTTTGATAGTGCAGTCGAGCTCTTTGTGGGTCGATTCCAGATTTCCGCGACGAATGTTGTTATCCGGGAGACAGTTCCGTGATAGGATAATTCACTTATATTTAATGCTTATTTTAAAAACTGTCATATTTTATAGTATGTTAATTTCATATTTATGTTGATAATTGATTAAATAAATTGAATTGACATCAAATAATTCAGTTACCATATTTGCACATACTTTCAAAGATTTTGCTTAGCTAGGTACAGCCTAATTTTCCTAGTTTAACTCTATTAATCCTTTATAACTCACTTATTCATCCTTACATATCCTATGGAAATGTCTTATGTGGAAACGCATATCAGTCTCATCTAAAGCTTCTTCAAATGCTCCAAAAACGAACAGTTCGTACAATTTCTTTATCAGATCGTCTATCACATGCAGCTCCTTTTTTTAAGCAACTAAATATTCTTCCCATTGTTCAATATAATCTATCATATATTTTATTACTTACCCATTAGATCGTTTACCATCCTTATGCTATTCATTTAGTCTTTAATAGCTATTTTACAAGATTAATTGAAGTACATAGACATAATACAAGAGGACATAGCGGTGACCTTATGATACATTTTCACCGCACTAACTTAACATTTTATTCTTAAAAAACTACCGGTCCAAGGGAATGGAACAAACTTCCACTATCATTTCGTTCCATTATTTCCATATCATTGTTCAAAAAAATGTTGACAAAACACCTCTTCGAAATTTTCAATATCTCATATATCATATATATACTTAGACTACTTATAAGTTATAGAATGATATTAATGTATTTTATATATGTGCATGTTTCTT
>JAVFBZ010195518.1:0-12185 GCA_032466195.1 Katharina tunicata | reverse complement strand
ATTGAGGAGACATTGATGGCCTCAGTCAGCCAACGTATTTAAAAATATATATAGTATTAGAAATGAGAAAAAAAAAAGAACGAAACAAAAAAACATGCAATGCTGTCATATCAAATATATATACAGGCTTACACTTTTTGTTTATTTTCTTGTATCCGCTAGCGTAATCCATCGGCTTTAATAAGCAATCTGAGATAGTGTTATATTCTGTTGTGATGATGTTATTCGGCTACTCTACTCGTGACTGTGGTTTGATTTACTGTCAAAACCACCAGAAGAACACATCACGCTTCACACCCTAGAGAAGACGTGATTAGCTTGGTAAAGACTTCAGATGAGGCCAAATCCGTGTAAATTCTATGTTAGAACCTTCCACAAACCGCTACTGACTAAGACTGAATTAGAGCAGATGTTTTACTTAACATTGTATACAGAGAGAAACTGCTCAGTTCCTGAAAGGTCAGACGGACGAGGAAGTGTTTTTCTCGATAACAGGTAAATAAATTGATGCGAGAGAAACTTGTGGAACGTTCCCTTGTTTCGTGGAAGAACTGTAACTGTCTTTGTAACGTGACAGCCCATGTCATCGCCAGTTCTTTTATTGAATTGTTTTTCTTCTTCTTAAAGTAAGTATTTGACAAGAAAACAAACCGTTGACCTTTTTCATGGTGCACAAATTTACTACAAAAAATGTTTCCACAATTTTTTTTGCCTTCGAAAATGTCCAAGAGATATTATTGTTCACCGTTTGTAAAAAAAATTTAACTGATAATTTTGCAAGGTGTGTACAAATTACAAAGAAAAATGATGTTAACTGGGCTTATTCTTCAGTATAAAGAGAACAATTTTAAGCGTGTTTCATTTTAGCCTTAATGTTAAACAGTATTTAAGCAATAGGACGTATATACATTTTTTATATTGTTCTGACGTATGAACCTTCAAATATACAGCAAGGGCATGTCCGTTACCATTTGCAAGTTGTTGTAGTTCCTTTTCTGCAAATTCGTGTCTTGAAAAAGTTTTTTTCGCTATAAAAGTAGTATATATCATTCAACTCACATAATGTCTGAGTACCTAATGTTTTCCGTGTTCAAAAACCCGGTGGTCTCAGTTTGATGATACTGCTTTGTAGAAGATGTATTAGAGAAGTGTTCAGCATTCATTGTATCGCAAAACCCGGATGAATAAGAGAAAATCCCAACCGTAGTTGAAATGTTTGAAGTCTTAAATGACAGTAATTCTCTATACAATGACATCGCGTATTTGGATTAGGTGAACAGATTCCAGCATCCAGACGAAGTGACATTTGCTCGGTAGAAGACCAAAGTTAGCGTTGTCTTTGAAGGCCCCGTGTCTGCGGCATACCTGGAATGTCGGCAGAGGGAGAGGGCTGAGCATGCTTCTTTCTCAGCCTCGATCTCCGCTTATTGCACAGACACTTCGTCCAGAGGGATTAATACCGAACACACGACCGGGATACGGGCCAGAGGCACGCGATCAAATTATGACTTAGACATAAGATTCTTGCCATTGTCAGTGAAGTCATACACGGAGCTTTTCACAATTTTCATTCATTTATCCGATATGTTGTTCAGGTCTTGAAAAGTGTATAACATGGTATGGATACTATATAAGGGAAATAACAGACTGAGACCGGAATTCAAAGTTAATGAGCGGTGAGTAACGAGTTTTATTACCCTTCAGTCTTGACGAGAACCAAGTTATATATTTAACTTATTTTATTTATCTATTTGGCAACAAGGCAACGCTTTTACAGAGTTTTTGATGAAACTTTATATATGTCTGGTCGATTAAAAGGGCGAAAAGCATAGCAGGACAAAAAAAGAGAATAGGGAATCTATATTAGCACACATCCTGTATGTCGTAGAGCTGGGTATTAATGAAGGAATTGGGTTGCGTCAACGTGACATTCATAAATGTGTTACTACATTTATTATTAAGATTAACGATTCATATTTAAAACCCATTTAATTTAAAGAAAGAGGGAGAGTGCTTTTAACCCGTCGAATTACGTCACATGGTAATTTACTTTTCTCAGTCGCATACCACCCAGTGAGCGGGTGTTTCGATATTACATCAGGTTTCGAGGTCGTCAGATAACACTCGGGTCCTCTCCCCGGCCCTGCCATTGCCTTTGATGTGAGCTATGTAACAGAGCTGAGCCTAGATTCAGACACGACAGCTCCCTGTTAATGGTCAGATTGATGATGTTTTACTGATAGGTTGGGGAAAAGGTCGAGTCGCGGTATATGATCTACATTCTAAGGGTTAAGATAACATATATTACAACACACTTTTTATAAAGCCGCAGTAAATTTGTCTTTTATTTGAGCAGGCTTAACACCTATAAGCTACATTTCACATAGACAACTCGGCGACCAAGCTCCTCAAATACGATATTACTCCACCGACTTAATACAACATTTAAATATAATTGCGTTAAAAGATCCAATAAATCACGTCTTAAGTTTGAAGTGGGCGTTGAAGTTACTGTTATCCAGTCACGGAGATGGCGTTACTACATGACGACGAAAATATATTAAAAGTTGACTGCGTTGCCCTATCCAGTGACGTCCAGTCCGCATTGTGACCACTTTTTATCCCAATTTCCCGTCTCGCAACGGCCACGCCATTTGACACCTAGCTTTATGGTTAGAATGGTTCATTTTTCATCTTATATAATATATATATACAAGCCATGAAAGTGGGAAGCCATTTAAAAAAAAAAGAATAATAAAGTCCAATTTATTTTGACTTATTACAACGGCTCTACATTAAACGATTGCAATTAACACCTCGCACAAAGCTTTGATAAAACGTTTACCTATTGGTCCTTATATTCGCAATCGTTGCTTTAAAATACGTTTCAGAGTAAGAGTAAATGAGCTAAGTTTATCGCCCTCTTCATTGAGCTAGCCATGTATTACAATGGTGTTAGTGGAATCGTATAGGTGGACGATAGACACAATCCTCCGCTTTTTGTAAATATGAAGGTTATGGGTTGGACTGTTAATTAAGAACATATTTTCTCAAACTATGGAAAGCACCATGCATACGTTGCCATTTCTTCCCAGAATGACAGGGCTTGGACAAACTATCTATGTGCATCCACTGTTCATAAAGGTCCTCCCGAAACAGTTTCGATCTTTAAAGCATAATACATACGAATAAAACTTCCTAATCAAATGAATCGTATGATGGTAAGCTGGGATGTTGGCCTCCACACTTGAAAAGTCGAACCAACACCGTTCAAGCAGAGAGACTTGTATTTCAATCAATAATGCAGTATAAGCTATCTACCATCAGTGGTCTCGCCCATTAGGACAAACATGGTCTTTGAATGGCAGTGGCCCCTACCGTGTGCTCTGGTTAGATGACAGAGCAATTGCATTTAATAGATGCGATTTCTCGTTTTATCTTATTCTTTTAAAAACTTTTGTAAAAACAAGATGCCCTATAAACAATAAACAATGTTTCAGAGTAACTTGGTGTTACTGGGAAATATAAGTTCAGTAGCTCCTTAAACGTATAATTCATTCAGTATCATTTTATAAGGACAACTTTTAATCTGTACCCTTTTATGGCAGACATTCTCTTTGAGAACCGCTTCTGCCTTTTGTTTTATTGTATCTTATATAGTATGTCATGGCTGAGTACCAGTGAGAAGCTTTTCAAAATGCACTATAGTAACTTCTCCATTGGTAAGTGTATAATTGACTATACAATAATCCACAACGTTAAGTGAATGATTAGGTCTGAAAAATATGCTGATTGTATTTCAAAGGCGAATAAAATACCCTATATACTGCCCGCCAAACATCTTGAGCAGATTACGTGTTGTACAATCGTCTATCTGCTTGTTTGTTCAGAAAGTATCAGTAGAGATAAACTTATCATAGTTAAAAGTTCTGACAGGCGCGCGACAGACCCAGCTCAGTCACAATGTATCATCTGGGAACTAGACTGCTTTTAAACCAAACACTCTATCTTAACTGATGGGAAATGGCCAATGTAAATATTTATGTAAACCACTATATTTTACGGGTATGGATCGCGCGCGGAGTCTGGGACGGTAATGGAATGCCCCAGCCTGTCTCTACCCTCTTAGAGGGAGAGAGGTTCGCGGATCCGAGAACACGTCACCAACCCTCATCGTGTATTTCAGTGTTTAAGGATGTGAGGATATCTCTCCCCTGATGACCGCCTTATTCTCTCTATTATTTCACAGATGAGGATTTTCACCTGCATCCTTCCGATCCTGACCAGTCTCCTCACCCAGGTATGTTTTTCTTAATCAATTATTTTAAACTTCTGTTTTTAAGTTCGTGAACAAGTTCAAATTGATTAAACTTTATTTAGACCGTAACCAAAACCTCTGAAATAAAAGATAGAAAGATCGACCAGATATACTTCCTGGATATAAAGAATCCAAATTGTCAGATGAACCACACCATTAAATATCAGAGTTTATAGAAAGTGAAAACTTCTATCGATTTAAGGAAACTGACGGGTCAAAACACGAATGAAGGATACAGTTATGTCAGGTTAGCTTGGGTATATGGTAGACGTTTACTATCTTGAAAACTGGTTTTGGGGACATTTTTGCATGGACTTCCTTCATATTGTTGTGTAAAACTGGTTTTAGCTTCCATAATCTGTAAGAGTTCAGTATAAAGGGATTTGCGAACAAACGTTTAAGCAAGATTATCTGAGACTTAACAACACCATGATGTCAGATTGGTACATTACAACGATGGCCTCTTTATTCTAAGAATGAATAAATACCTGTAATTTCTAGTAGTCAGATTGGCGCACAACTCACTCTACTTGACCTTGTTGGTCACCTTATAATCCTTGACCAAGAGCAACTAGAACTCCATTCAGTATCCTCTAGGCCTACACAGGAGTAAACGGGCAAATGCATTCCTTTTGAAACGAAAATGAAATTAAAACATTTAAATTGCACAATCAGTAGTTTTTCATTATCTTAAGTGTCTTATACGATGATGTTAGCGTACATATATATTCGGCAAATTCGAGGAAGAATCCAAAGACGTTATCGAATTCAAATCTCAAAGTTAAAAAAAATATATATATAAATATTTGAAAAATCGCTCTGAAAAAAAAAAACATATGCGAAATAATGATTTAAACAGAATTTTCTATCTTTCTGTGGAGTAGTTATTCGTGTATTTCATAAGTTTTTCTGTTTACATTAAATTAATCTCTCGCATCACTTCAACCCATCTCACTCAAACCCGTCCAGTCTAAATAAGACATTTAGCATGCTCTTGATCTATGACTTAGATTCCTCGGTGTCATTTATATTACTGTTAATTTATGTTACAAATATCATGTTCTGCATTAAGACCAGGGCCTATATCTTCATCTTTATCCCATTAAATTCACTCCAAATTATGTCTGGGTCTTTGATACTAACTCTCATAAAATATATAAACTCATTTGAGTCATTCAGTGACAGTCAGAATTTCCAGTACACTAAGCAAGGGAAATTCGCTTGTACAAGTATTAACTTCTTAACAGTAGTATACAATAAAAACTATTTTCTTCCGATTACTTAATTTCATTTTTTATCCATGTTAACTTTCAAAGATGAAATGTCTTGATTAAGCAACGGGCCTATACTGTATAATGGTTTAAGCAATGCACTGTGCGTCAACTCCTAAAAGCTTCAGCTGTTTTTTATCAACTCCATAAACTATGGCAGAAATAACGATTAAGAAACAATTGGACCACTATTAATCCCATAGCATTTCGTCCACATTCGCCTGGATTTGTATCGAATTTGAGTATTTGTTGATTATCGTCCATCTCGCCGTGTCGTATGACAGCACCAATATATTATTATTGAAACACACACTTTATGAATATCAACTTCTTCTTTATTATTTCACACGACGTTTCGACACAGTTGCTAGTCACAAAGACAAGTTGCTAATGTCAAAGACATTAGCAGCTGTGTCGAAACGTCGTGAGAAATAATAAGGAAGAAGTTGTATCAATCAAGTATGTTTTAATTCCAATAATGATTACCTATACAACTAAGTAATGCCACTTAAAGAACTCGTAAGTTTATAAATAAACAATATCTTGAAAAGAAAAGGAAACATAGTCTATATGATATAACAGGAAGTTTGTGTGATGTGTTTTTGATCTTCTGGCTGCAAGTTGTCTTCAGGTTTGACATGGTATAGAGGAGATAGTTGTGCCTGGATGACTACGTGACAGGCCTCGAGCGGTCACGCCGAAACTTACACTTTCTCTATCTTAATAGATATTGATGGTTAATGTAGAGGAGTATTACTTCACTCCAGAGCTGGAAATAGTCTCAAATGTGAGCAGATCTGACCTGAGGTCTTCCAAAAGCTGACTCACTCACTGATAAGAAACCAAAATAGAGCTGTTCATGTTTTAAAGGGAGCAATCAAATCTCAATGAAACCTTTGTTTTTAGACCGATTTCCGCACTTTATATAAACTCGTGCGGAAGAGCATGAAGGCAATAAAATTGTGAAGAAGGAGTGGGACGTTGATACGTGGGCGTGTATAGGGCAGGGTGAAAAGTTCTGATTTTGCGAAATGGAAGGTTCCAAAAAAATCTCAGTAGGGGTCATTGGATCGAATCTAAGACCACTTCTGGGTTCGACTTTGCAAAATTTGTCCAAACAGTTCTTGGTTTGTCCATATTCGCCTCTTTTTCGAATGGCAGGATTTTTGTTATCGTTAAACGAAGTAGAGACTTATTGAAGTAGAGACTTGTTGAAGTAGAGACTTGTTGAAGTAGAGAGGAAGGTGCTATTGGGCTTCAGGAAGCGATTATTATATTCTTGTTGGTTCAGGTGTAATTAATTATGTTCTAGTGAGACATTATTACACAAGCATTATGTTATGTTGCGTTGGAGTGAAAAGGATAGTGTTATAGTTGAGTATTGGATTAACTAAATATGTTTAGGCCCAGTGATAGCAATAGAATTTGTTGAAATTGGAAGTAGTTCAGATCATCTGATTTAACCTTATACCATCGAACAAATTGATCAGTAAATTAGTCTATTGGACAGATGGCTTGCAAAGTACTTTTTACTGAATGAATATCGTGACTACTAGATATATTGTTTTCTTAGGCAAATATTACCAGCCCTAGAAATGTTTCATTATTTTTTTATGAGAGAAACTCACCCACTCCCTCAAAATAACCGTTAAGGAAACCAGACAGCTCTCACTTCATCCCGCACATGGCCACTGATACAGACACCGCTTGTAACCGCTAAAGTAAATGTTTACTTCCTCGATACAGTTGGTTTCTCTGAAAACGATCCTCTTTAAAATCAGTTTACTTTTACTCCACGCCTAAGAGAGAAAAGAGAGCAGGGGAAGGGGTGGGGTCATTAGAGGGTAACAGGGCCGTTCTCTGTGAAACGATTTAACACAGTAATAGTCTCATCACATATTCATCGATTGTGCATAAGGCGCCAGTACTGACTGAAATTTCTGTGAAAAGCGCAAGGGCGCCGTGGCTATCTTGAGGGACGCCTTGGCGTCCTTCCCACGCCGTACAGCCTATCGGGATCTTTTATCACGGAGTTAAAAGTTTCCGGTGTGTCATAGAAATTCTTACTGTATGGTCTTAAGCCTGTGGGATCGAACGTGATAGATAGCATCGCACAGGAACCACATGGATCCAGTATTGCCCACACAGCATTCGTACGGATGGGAACGATTTTGGGGACGAGATTTCGGATCCTACGATAGTGCGGCTTCCACAGGATTATATCGCGGTACCCGTACGGCTTACACACAAGCACTTTGCGAATACAGTGGAGGAAACAGTAGCAAACGCTTCTGTTTTGAGGCATTATAAATTACTATTATTTATATTTACGTATATTTACTTACGTCGTTTTAAAAATGTTGAAGATAGTTAAAAGAACTATTTCTTTATCCCGCGAGTCATATGACGCCCCTTAGTTCAGAAAGCACCAGGGCACAGGAAGCTCCATGCAACCCTTTGCCTTTTTCAACATAAAACCAAATGTAAAAAGAACTAAATTTAAACTAAACTAAACTAAATACCAAGCTGTTTTAAAAATATTGAGTGTTCTTGAATAATTATTTCTTTATTTCGCGAACCATATCAAGCTAAGCAATAAATTTAATATGGTCCACTTTTCATGACACATTGTTGGTGTCTACACTATTATTATTCCTCATTATGCCCACCCAAATCCTTTATTTTACCCATTTGTCAGTGTAGGTTTAGTGATACACTGTAGTTTTAATTCGTGGATATCGATCGAATTTTGTAAAACTTTTGGAAGGTACCAAATATACTAAATGTACATTTACATGCTTGAGAACTATGTCAGTATAGACATTGAAACGTGGCGAGAAATAAGTTGAGAAGTTGTAATCCATATAGTCTAATTAGCTTTCAACTTCTAACTGCCACTCAAAGGTATAATGGGGTCTGTCTTCTAACACCCTTTTAAGCCAAGAATGTAACATGCCAGATTTTCAAAATGAAATACATCACAGGTCCATATTAAATCTAGTTAAAAGCATTGGCAACGTTATTTATACTAATACTGTATGTTATTTTCAAATTATTTAAAGTAAAAGCACTCAATTAAATTGTACTTCAGCAATTAGAGATGGTTTATAGATACGTCTATCTATCTACTTATTTAATGTGTTTATAAATCTGTTATATAATGATACGTGTTTTATGTCAACATAAATCCAGTGTGCATGTTAATGTAATTGAATCATATTTATTCTTTTGGCCCCTTTCAGCACCTCGCTTTCATAAACTTAGTATGATCTAAGATAGAGTACATGCTATATCGTTACTCGTGTCGGTATGAACTGTATAATAAAACCTGGCTATGATTTAAACATAAACCATAAGATAAGCAGTCCGAGTCTCCGTTAGCAGGCAATTAGAGAGCACAAGGTGGTTTTCTAAGAGAAACATGCCCTGGGTTTACTCAAGGAAAAAGGAGAGGCTACGCTGTGTTTATCGCTCTCTGTTTAAGGCGTGTACTAGTTGCTATCTAACGGCAGAGGGTGGATGTTAAACAATCTTTACTTTGACCTCTCACCCTTCAATCCATCAGGCCATCGCAACCAGAAGAAGAAAAAAAAAGAGGTCAAGTCCAAGATATGTTGACTATTGTCTTGTAAAAATGAACAGTGATGAAAAGGAAGAGAGATTGAGCTCATTGAGTTAAAAGCAAGCAACCTTAGAAATGCATCTAAATTAAAAAAAAAAAATCATAAAGATTAGTGAAATAAGATCTGTTTTGTAGATTGACATGACTAAAAACCATACTTTGTTTTGGTTCTTCACTTGAAGTATATAACATGTAATTTGGTCTTTAGTAAATAATCACTCCACCAACAGAAACTCGTGTGTTACATAACGATACACGGCAATTGATATGTTCACAGGTGAAAGGGTCGGGAGTATTTGAAGTGCTGCTGATTTCACTTTCTAACGACAAAGGGATGACGTCACAGGGAGAATGCTGTGACTCAATCAGTGAAGAAGGACGATGTGACAGACAATGCCGGACATTTGCCACTGTTTGTTTGATGCATTACCAGAACAAGATTGTGCGCACCTACCCGTCGTGTACCTTTGGCCAATTCGCCACAGATATTCTCGGAGGAAATAACGTGGATTTACGCGAGGAGACTGGTGATGGCCCGTACAGCGTTAAGCTTCCATTCACCTTTACATGGCCCGTAAGTCAATAAAATTGTCCACAAAAAGAAACGAAGATAAATGATAAAGTTCGCTAATTATGGTGATTGTAGTCGTGAAAGTCGGAATTATTTATTAATGGCATATCAATATCGTTAAATCGCTAACCTTCTTTTCTGAGTTTTCAAAGGCTTTCTGAAGTTTCAGATGCACGTCTGGAGATCTCTATGAGGTTAGCTTAATTTTTGTTGGCGCGAGAGCCAGTGGATAGTACGGGGCTTAACAATCTTGGATTTCTTTTTTGTACAATAAGGCAAAGTGGTCAATCGAAAACTCATCATTTATATGTATCACCAGAAGTCTATTAACAGACTTCTGTTTTAACTCGATCAAACTTTTCTTGTTACCTTATCATACAACTTTGTACATTGTATGTAACGAGAGAGGTAAGCTTGCAAGGTTTAACAGATTTCTGGTACTATGTATTATTTCAACTTGCAAGAATTATTAATAATATATACAATGAAACATTTACGGGATAGAACAAGTTTATTAGACTTTACTCCCGTCTTCCTATTCTATGTTATTTAATAGCATCCGGTGGATCCACTGATGATTTTGGCATAATCCAGGAAAAAAGTGACTCCGAAAATTTTCGTTTTGTTCGTTCGACATTTCCACAACTTTATTTATGTCATCTTTAGAAAATTCTTCAGGCCTCCTGAAGTTGACATAAATATATTTGTCGAAATATCGAGTTTTCGGTGTCACTTTTGTGACTATGACTGGTGAATAAAGGAGAACAGCAATAAACTAGATGTGTGTAGTATGCGTGGAGACTGGACCTATAGCAAAGGCGATGATATGAGAAAAACATTCAGTCCTTCCTTTCGAGTAGCCCTCCATCACATAGAATTTGACAATTTTTCATATTTACGGGACGGAGAGTGACAGTGAGATGGCTTGAGCAAACTGCCACTTTTCACCTTCAAACTAAAACTGGTGAACGGTGTATTTACGTTTCCAGGATTTCCTTCACTATACGTACCGCTCACGCATGAAAAAGCAAACAAACCCCAACATAATCGGACAGTTGAAAAATATAAATATGCCTTTACTAATATGCTCTTGTAGTTACAACATCGTCAGGTGGGCCCTTATCATTCATGTCACCGTTTTAGGGCATATGACAGTTTTTATATTGATTTATGTATACAATTGGCTGTTTTCCAGGAGTCATTTACTCTGATAATCGAGGTATGGCACGACCATCACAAAAACAGATCCATATCAGGTGAGCGCTTACAGAACAATCTTGTGGTTAAAGAAACGGCATTTTCGAAAATGCACATTTAATGTCTAACTATAATGTTACAGGACCATTTTTTTTGTCAGGGTCCACGGATAAAGTCAGATTTCAGATTTCAGTGGCCTTCATGAAAGAATAATCTTAACTCTTCTACGATTTCGTTTTTTGATAGTGATAATCCTGACTTGTACACTCACTATAATATTAAATGTAGTGTTCACAGAAGTAAATGTGCCAACACGTCTTGATAACATTTTCCTTTTCTTTTCTTTTCTTTTTTGAACCCTTTAGAGTACGAGGTCCTTGCATGCTCGGTCCCTAATTTATGTCGTATTTGTACTAACTTCCCCTTCCTATGTATCATTGTAGAAGAGAAGTTGATATTGCGAGTCAAGAGGACAGACTCAATCCAGCCCTCGACCAAGTGGAGACGAGAACAGGAAGGAAACAGGCACTCTGAGCTGACATTCGCCTACCGTGTGGTGTGCGGTGAGAATTATTACGGGGGTGCCTGTGAACGGTTTTGTCGAACCCGCGATGATCAATTCGGGCACTACACCTGTAGCTCTAATGGGACTAAACTGTGTCTACCTGGGTGGCAGGGAGCCTTCTGTGATAGAGGTTAGTTTACAGTCAAATGTTGAGTGAAGGAATTCATGGAGTGATCACTGTAACCTATATTGATCAAATACAATTTCGAACATTTGGTGGACAAAGTGGCCAAATACATCTTTTACCCTTTGCTTGATAGGGGATGATGTCTTATTTAATGTTATTTAACTTATACGAAGGTGTGAAATCACTGTCTTTCAGAAGCAGAAAGACGACAACATTGAAATACAATTTTGAAATACAAAAAAGTACCGCCCAGCGGCGTTTTTTGTTCAGTCTTCACTTTAAAGTGATACTGTCGGTTTCTTCTGTAACTCAGTCGGTATAGAGTATTGGGTCCGTAACCCAAAGTACCCTGCTGGTTGGTTGTTTGATTGATAAATTTAGGTCTACGACGTACATTAATTACCCTGGTTCTTTTATATAAAGAAACAAAGACGTCGTATTAGTGACCCTTGACGTAGAATCTATGTATACTAATATCGAGATTGAGGCTGGCCTTAAGTCTGTTGAAAATGCT
>JAVFBZ010195507.1:0-11212 GCA_032466195.1 Katharina tunicata | reverse complement strand
ATTCACAAGTCTGAATGTGTTATTGGACTGATTGCCAATCCATCAGAGGATAACAGTACCCAGCATTCACAAGTCTGGTAATATATTTTTGCATGTGGTCAGTCTGCCAAAGCATGTTATACCTGTTTGATTGGGCCTTTACGCCATACTTTAGTTTATTTCACCTATATGACAGTGCTCCAGCTAAAAAGGTGTTGAAATCCACCCTAAACAACACTGGCAAGACACTGAAGGACATTTACAGGACGAACAAAATACAGGACACCACAACAGATTGGCATCCTGATGCCCCTTATCTGAGAGAACTTCAGGCCTCGGAAAACTCTGACCCAACCACCCGCATTCTCAGATTCAATGAATTACAACACTGTGCCGTCACAACAAAATTACATGGCAATTATTACAGTCTAATTTCCTGAAATTTTTTTCTCAAATTTTACTGATTAAAGTAGAGATTATAAAAGTTCGGCACTTCACATGTTTGCACCGGTTGAATAAATGAAAAAGCACTGCCATCAGGAAACGTAATTCCGAAAAAAGAATGTTTAAAAAACTAAGCATTGCAATAGAATAATTCTGGGCCCTTAAATCGAGCTAGTTCAATGGATTTCAAAAATATGATAGATGTACATGTGTAAAGATTAAAAAGACCATTGAAAATGATACAACAAAAATCTTGAAATTGACATCCATAAATTACCAACTAACTTTATGCAAATAGATAACTAGAACGTCAGATGTATGAATAATGACATCATCGCATTAACAACTATATAGAATACAAGAAACGGACATTTAAAAGTTAGGTAAAAAGTCATCCATGCACACAGATTCTATCTAGTGAAATATTTACAATTCTCATATTTTATGCATGCATGAATGAATCTCAATGGTTATAAAAAAAAAACAATAATAAAATGATACAGGGGAAGTGAACAAACAAACAAAGTCATAGTTAAGTTACAGACCCTATTAACCAGTTAACAAAACTGATATTACATTTTTTTTAGGATTTCTCGTTTTCCATTAAAAACCTCCTAAGCTGAAGTGATGTAAGTAAGACGTATGGTGGACTGTTTGTGCCATGATTTATTTATGTAGTTCTCGCAGATAAAAATAACAAAAATTACTCAAAATTAAACCCTAGCAAAACAGAGGCTCTCTACAAATATACAGAATAAAGTTATATATCTGATCAACAACATTGTAACACACATTAACTTAGGTGATATGATCACAACCACAAATGTAGCACGAAAAGTCCACCATACATTACATTTTACTTACAGACGTTACAGTAGTTCAGTTTAAGTGACTTTGAGTGGACGAGTACAGTAAATCACCTATAATTTCGACCTGCATAATGCTCACCTTTTTGCAAGTTGTGGAATTATTATAGCTTGTAAACAAACAAATTTAAGTTTATTGTAATATCCAGATTCTCCTTTAACTGTAAAAATGTTGTTTGACTCCCAGACATTATTAAAAAGTCCTTAAAAAAAATTCCAAAGTATAAACTTCTTGGTCGAAATTTTAGGTGATTTAGGGTTACTCCTACAAAAAATGTAATAGCATTTTTAGTAACAGCTTCATATGGTCTACAATTTGAGGATGGCCTTATTATTTTGTTTCCTTCCCCTTTAAACATGTAGGGCCCCCAGGTCAGTTACAGTCTGATAACATCAAAATATAAAGATAATTTTCCTAGAGGAAGACATACCTCCGGCTTTAATAGGCTTTTTACCTGGCATTTAGTTTGCAGGTACGCTTATAAATCAGCGGCTACCATGTTTACAAACGCTTATCTTCACAGCCAAAGATAGTTGAGGCGCGCTTTGCCGAGGATGGTCATTTTTCACTGTCCAATCTAACTCCCTCTTTTAGCCGTTTCTAGTTGGAATCTTCATACACATTTTGATTAGCTCTCAAGAAGGTTATTTCACAGACAGCCAGGTGGACTACTGTGGCTATATATACAACAGGTATGTAAACACCCCTAATGGCACGACCCTCTGTTGACAATCCCAGGCAAACATCCCAGGGTTCGCATATATAACCGCTGATTAACGAGTCTACTTTGCAGGAGGCAGGAAGTGTTGGTTTCTTTAGGGTTTACGCTATACTTAATTTATTTCATTCATATAACATGGGCGTGCCAACCTGATGGTATAAATGACAGACTAGTAAAAATGCTTGAAAGAATTGTAACATTTTTTTCATGGCTCTCTTACAAGTAATAGGATTTTACTTCTTTCATTTATTTCACTTATATGAGAGCATACTGGCCCAATATGTGATGAGCTTTGTTCTCAACCTCAGAGAGAATAAAGAAGATAAGAGTAAACTAGGCGACACTATATCCTCGTCAAAAGGGCATTTTAAAGTTATGACGTACCGGTACTGATAACGACACGAGTGACATGCCAAGTGACGTTGTACGGCATGGTAGGACTACTGCCTATACCTTAACATTGTGGATCATGCGTTTAGATAACTGCGTAGTAAAAAAAATTATTTCTTTTGTTCAAAATAATATTCCAAGCTATAGACAAGCAGAATACCTAAAACTGTATTACCTATTTCATTAGTTTTATTCATTTTCAGAACCTGTCATATTATATTCTGCTTAAGTCAAAATTCACAGAGTGGCCCTGCCTTGCCAAAAAGAGATGACCTCCTTTTGCAAAGGTATGTCACTCTGTCATCTTGACACTCTCATATTGCCCACAACTTGACAAAGGGCACCACAGTACATTAACAGGACACCACAACAAATCGGCTTCCAGATGCCCTATAGCTCAGAGAGCACCAGGGCACAGGAGGCTCCCACCCAACTACCTGCGCCATAGCTCAGAGAGCACCAGGGCACAGGAGGCTCCCACCCAACTACCAGCTATTGTGCTTAGCATTTATAAGAAATATACTGACTGATATTAAGAATGAACTATATAGATATTTGTAATAATGTGACTACTCATAGAATAACTATACACGAAACCTTCAAAACAACAACAACAAACAATTTTATATACCAGTAACACCAGGAAATCCCAAAACATGGAAGTGAATTTTTGTCGTAGTTTCTATAGTAAATAACAGTCATTATAAGATTTGTGCTAACTCTGGAGGGCCATCTCTTACGATCTCACTGGGTACCTGAGATTCCATTAATATAACACAACGCAGGGGCTCTCCTTCTAAGGCTCAGTTGAGAGCTGAAATTCTCTCTCCAACTGGTCACTGTCAGATAATATTTCTGACCAACATGGAAAGTTGTCTCCATCAGGCATAGCTTAAACTAGCATTTCTAAGTGAGTTTGAAAAATTGGTCTTGGATGCTTATTTGAGCAGAGGCATAAAGGATAATAACTGAAACACTCTGCCCTGTTATATATTTGCATTTGATTGATTGATTGATTTTTTTATTGGGGTTTTACGCCACACACATCAGTACTACAAGTACATTAAAATGCCACATTCTAAACTGTCCATTTACGCTCCATGATAAATAAGTTGTTACTTGTACATTTACATAACCACCACAGTACTACATGTAATAATATGCAGACAAATCTTTTATTTTCTTTTCTACTGGTACCAAAAAATGTAAAACCATAAGTTGATAACTAAAAAGATTTGTACAGGCTACAAGTACGTATGCTGTGGTACTACGAGATGGTAATTTATTGTAAACACTTGAGTTTCTGTGGGGAACTAATCAATGCTGTTTCCTTATTGCAAACAGTTGTACAGGCACTTCCATGCCAACGGACCATATAATGTTAACAAAACTATCCACACGATGGTAACAAATGTATCTACTTATGTGCAGTAGCGCAACTTCATGGTAGCTCTTCGATTGATTGATTGATGAATTTGGCTTTTACGCTGTACTTAAGGTTATTTCATTTATAAGATGGCGTGCCAGCCGAATCCTTGAAGGAAACCACCCTAAATGGTGCTGGCAACACAGAAGACACGATAACAGGAAAACAGGACGCCACAACAAATTGGCAACCTGGTGCCACTTAGTTCAGACATCATCAGGCGCAGGAGGCTCCCTAGGGCGCCCCTAGATAACCTTATGCAAACCAGGAAATTGTCTATCCCACACAGCTACATGTATAGTACCACATGATGATAAGCTATGACATAAATGGTAACCCAATCTATTGCAAACAGTTGTTCTTCTATTAAACGTTTCCTCTTTGTGGAACATGCTACATGTGATAAACACATAGCTTCTGTGCGCTTGTATGATACCAGGGCAACCAATTACAAACATTTGTTATATTCAAGCCCAGACCAATAATCTTGAATCAATACATGTTTGTACTACAATACCACTGGATTAGTTAATGTATTTATTTATTTGATTGGTGTTTAACGTCGTACTAAAGAGTAATTCCCCTACACGATGACTTTGCATTGCCGGTGTATGGTGCAAAACCTGGATTAAACCTCTTAAAAACCACCCCGCGAGCTCCACAGCCACTCGAAAAGTTCCCTTATTTTAAGGTCCACAGGGGGGATCGCAACTTGAGTATTGCGGGTGCAGCGAGTGGAACGTAGTCAAACACTTAACCACGGAGCCATGGCAGGGCCCCCCCCTCCCACTTGATGGTAAGAGTTAACAAACCTTCACACTTCAATTGTAATACCGGTACCACATATAGATATGAAGACATTAGGACAAAGTTCTCTTTGCGGTTTTGTAACAGACTGTCGTACAACGTAATATACTACGGTAACACAAATCTGACGTACATGTAGGTTTGTATAAATGTCATAATAACTTCCACTGTGAACAACACCTATTTTGTAAAGTCAATGATTTACATGCCATGTTTAATGAAATTAGCTATTCCTCTATACTTGGCCCCTCCCCCTTGTTACCGTCGGCGACGACAGACGCGTTTATGCTCCTTATGCCAGTGCTCCTGTTGACATTTGATACTGCAGTATGATGTGTTCCAGCAACAGTGGTACATGGCTTCTTCTTCACAGTTAAAACACTGAAACATAATAATTATAATTATAATAATAATAATAATAATAATAATACTTTAATAAGGACTTTATTTTGATTTGATTGCCTCATAGGACATTGTCTCTTTCTGTGAGGGTCGAGGAAGAACAAGTTTTTAAAATATATACATCGAGATGAAATAACAAAATTAAAAAAATAATTTTTTTAAAAAGTTAAAAAAAAAACAGTTGACATAAAAAAATTAACAAAAATACTATTTTGCAAATTTTATACTTGTTTTCTTTTTATTTGTAGTATTTTTATAAAACTATATTTAGAATATTTATAAAATTGTATACAAAACTTTCATTACATTTAGATCAGCAATTGATGTGTATATTAACTCAACTTTTAAATAGTTTACTGATTCCAATTATTCAAAATTAGTGTTTGAAGTATTGGATTTGCATCTTGTAAATTTTGGCATTTTAATAAACACAAATGCACTGCTGTCAAGGTAAAAAAAGATTTTGGGGATTTAATAAATGTAGCTAATGTGTGTTTATCAACTTACTGGTTAACCGATTCTTTCAATTCACTGATAAACAGTTAATCCTGAAGTTTATTATTTTCAGTGCTTAATCTCTTTTTGGTATGCCCCCGCATTATGTCGAGATGGATTTTCAACTTCAAACGGGTATTTTTATTGGTAAGAAAATCCATCTCAATCATCATGTTTTTGTTATGTTCCCAGCTTCTGAATGCCGCTTAAACAAAATGCATTATGCTGTTTTTTAGACAGTAGTTCTTTGTACAGTAGCTTTTGTCGTTTGCATCAAGTATCATTTTTGATATTTAAATACACTCAAGCTTTCATTTTCGACAGGCAAGGCAACAATTTGGGGGTATTTCATTCAGTACACTCAATTTACCATTTTGCCAGACAACGTTGCCATATTTGCAGCCAAGTAACTATTTTTCTAGGCGTACCCATTACAGTTTATGGCTGTTCAGTGATTAAAAATAGGCCTTTAAGAAAACCCACTGAAGTACTGTATTCGCACATGTAACTTGCACATTTTTTTTCAAAAATTTCCTAGCCCAAGAAAGAAAGCCCTGCGCTTGTTCGAGGGAACAGTAATTATCCATAACATTTCCCAAATGTGTGCTGTGAAACAACAACAACAATAATGCACGGGTCAACGAGATCAACACCAAGCTTTGAACAGTAAAAATTGTGTTTAAAAATATATTTTTTGCTCTGGTACTATGTTCAACATGCTTTAAATATTGTTTGCATTCATTTGTTTAAAAAAAGACACAAAAGCTACAGGAGTCACATGACGTTGAAATACATCCGGGTTACTGTTATGGCTTACCGTACACACAGCGCTTTATACATGTAGTATCCCCACTTGATATCACTGTGATTGCCACCTGGTTTGGAGAAGAACTAAATCCCTTAAACTACCATGAGCATTATACAAGGGCACAGAGGTTCTTTCGTCAATTTAGCTCCTCAGTTTGGGATGTGCCATTTACAGGAATGCGCAAATTACACGTACGAATACTGTAAACAAAAATGACGTTGACTGGAAAACAAGTTTGTTTTCTCTACAACCAGCATACAGAGTGTACTCACCCATTGCTTTTTCTTGGTAGCTGAGATTGATTCTTTATGTTTCTGAGCAAGTTTCTTCATTTCCTCCATATACTGTTCTTTACATTTCTCTTCTGTCTGTCTCCTCACACGCTCCATCTCCCTCTGCATGTTCGTCATCGCTCTTGACACAGCCTGCTGTTTATCCTCCTCAAAGTCCTTTTGCAACTGGCAATATATAGAATCATTGATTAATGACGTACTCAAGGGCATTTCACTTATAACCATAGGAGGTGTTTCTGGTAGAAAACTACTTAGAAATCTCATAAAAAAAATTTTAATCTGTGAATTTGCTAATATATTTTTAGAACGAGTAATCACACTGGCACAGGGATAGCGACTAATTAAAGGCGATAAATAATCTCATGTTCTAGATAAATTCTCAGAGACAAGTTTCTAGATAAACCTTAATCTTGAGTTGTTCTGGATAGCCTATTTGCTCATATACATGTATTACCCCCTTTTAAACTTATAAAACTACATTTTATGCAAAGGGTATGCGTAGATTTTGAAATTTTTATGAATTTCAGACTTTAAATTACCAGAAAATCTAAGTTTTAGTTCCAAATTCACACTTAAACATTCAATAAATTACTTAGAGTTTGTGTCCTTAGAGGTCAAATTTGTTGAGGATTTAGGGCTAACATGAATTTTCAACTTCTGGGTATTACTTATTAATATACCCAGTAGTTGAAAACCCATCTTAGTCATGTTTTTGTTATGTACCCAGCTTCTAAATGCCACTTAAACAAGATAGTTTAACAAATGTGCTACATCAGAAAGGGATCAGACAAAAGCTAAACACAGTGAGATGGCATGGCATGATCAGTGAAGAGGATGTACAATAACACTGAACTGTAACAACAATGTGTCAATGGAGTTATCACTTAACACCAAACTTGAGGTCATTTCACTCAAATGACCGTGTGACAGACCAATGTTTATTAATATACAGTATACAAGCTCAAATAATTGAAGAAACCAGCCATTGCAAGATGCCAAAACAAAAAGGAGACTTCCCCTATCTTCCACCATACAGATTTTGATTTATTAATTGAAGTTCAAAACCTTGCTTTATGCTATTCCACTTGTAAGACAGCTGTGTACTCCACCGATATACACATTTTGATTGACTGAATGATCAAGGTTTAACGCCATAATTAAGGTTATTTCACTCAAATGACGACATAAAAGTCCAATGGGTGAAGGAACCACTCCCAACAACAACAACAAGGATGCCACAGGTCAAGTTCATGACTCAAAAGAGGACGCCACAACAATCAGCTTCCTGATGCCCCTTAGCCCAGAGAGCACCTCGACCCAGGAAGCTCTTGCAAACCACCAGCTATAGATTTTGACGACAACAAATCGGCTACCCGATACCCCTTGGTGCACCAGGACGCGGGAAATACAATCTAAAAATAAAGTGTTTGTCAAACGACAGCTTGGTATTTAAATCAGAGAGAAAAGAAATAAAAAATTGTACCTTCTTCATTTTACAATCAAAAAATTATAAAATATATGAACTTTTTAATCAGAATATAAAACTCCATACCCTATCTGTGAGATCTTTCAATGCCTTCTCCTTTTCCTCTTTGAATTCGTTTTCTGCTCTGTCTTTGTATTCACTTATTATTTTATTATAACGAGTCTCGCAGGAACACCCTCCTGAGCCTCCGCTGTTACTGGGCTTCTCAGGGTCTGTCTGACTGTGTTTACTTGACGTCTTGATCGGCCGCACGTCAGAAACCTACAGAATAGAAATAAGAACAGTTTGTGTGCCCAGTGCTTAATGCAGTGCTGGATGTTGTTTGATGAGTGTTTAGGGCAACCCAGAACATGTCACAAAACATTTACAGAACATATACAAAACAGGACGCCATTCAATCAATGTCAATTAAGTGTTTTTTAACAGCGTTATCGGTCGTGCCAGCCCAATAGGGTGGCAGAACAAACCCACCCTTACAAGACTGCCAGCAAACAAGACAACACTGTAAAGGACATAAAACAGAAGGACGTAACAAATCTACTTCCTGATCGCCCTTTGCTCAAAGAAGATCAGGCACAGGCAGATACCTCCGACCACCCGATCTTCATTATATAATGAGAGCATTACCTAATATGCAGCGGTCTTCCTAATTTATGAAAAAATCAATGAATGAGAATTTATGTGGCTAACATGACAAGACTGAAACTAAAATTGCTTAAAGAAACTCTGAATATTGAAGTCATGTTGTACAATCTTTATTTCGGCAAACTAAGCAGCCATCATCAGGAAAGTACATTTGCAGAGATATAGAATATACAACATGACTTCAATATTCTTTAATCTTATACTACCGAGTTGATCTGTGGAATGGTCTCATAAACTCAACTTACAGTATATTAAGAAAAATAAAGTCTCTCAGAATTTGTAAAAAGTACATGTACATGTAATAACTGCTATTTTTGTTTTTGTAGAAGACGGGATAACTGAGTGGTTAAGTTGACGGACGTTTACTGCTGTGTTTGACTCTTGACTTTGACGGCTCCCCTCCCCCTCACAAAGAAAATACTTCTAACGGCAACTTTGTCACCGACACAAAAGATGCAATGACTTGTAATAGGAGTACCTTTTTACTGGTGGCTTGACTTGCTTTAACTGTGACCTTGTCTTCACTTGAGGTCACCAGGTTAGAGTCTTCAGGGGTAGGTACCTAGTAAAGATTGGACAAATAAATAACAATTCTACTTTGACCTATCAACCAGGATAATTCAACCAGCATATTATACTATAGTTTTGCTACATGTAACTTCTCACATTTTTACAAGATGGCCCAACCTGCTAAGCCATCTTTGTTGGGATATTAATCTGTCTTCATGTGATACGCTTCGTTCATGGTAAATTCTAGACATAACATTTATACATGTACACAATAGCCTATACTAACGAGGGCAGTACGTTTCAAGTTTACCTTCTAGCTGTCATACTTACATGACCTAGCATTGGAGGAACATTATCTTTCCAACCAAGCTTACGCTAGAAGAGATTTCATATTATTTGGTTATGTTATTGTCGCACCTTCTTGTTGGAATACACTGCCGTCTTGTAAATGAAACAGCCTTGAGCACAGCTTTAAACACAAATCTATCGATCAAAATAGAAATAAAAAAAGCTTGTTTTGTTGTACTGAGCCATCCAAACTTTTGCCATTGACTCATAAAGAGATACAAAGAATGCAAAATAGAGCGCAACATTAAATCAGTTTTTCAAGCTAACAGGTCAATTGGTCACAAGGAACTCCCATCAATCACACAACAGAAGAACACAGTATCAAGTTTCTCTAATTTACGGGTACTTGTTTAGATGACATGTGTATTAATGTCAGCGTACCTGTTTAGATGACATGTGTATTAATGGCAGCGTACCTGTTTAGATGACATGTGTATTAATGTCAGCGTACCTGTTTAGATGACATGTGTATTAATGTCAGCATACCTGTTTAGATGACATGTGTATTAATGTCAGCGTACCTGTTTAGATGACATGTGTATTAATGTCAGCGTACTTGTTTAAATGACATGTGTATTAATGTCAGCGTACTTGTTTAGATGACATGTGTATTAATGTCAGCGTACCTGTTTAGATGACATGTGTATTAATGTCAGCGTACCTGTTTAGATGACATGTGTATTAATGTCAGCGTACCTGTTTAGATGACATGACACTAGTGGAGCTGACTTCCCGTGTGTCTTCCACCTCCTCCTCCTCTCCATCTTCTGATTCCTCCTCAGATTCCTCATCACTTTCTTCCGTATCTCCTCCACCGCTGCCACCAGTCTTTTCCCCTTCCTCCAGGAAATTCTGGTGACGCTGTAACTCCTCACATGCCTTTCTAAAACCTTAAACCACAAATTTCATTTCTATCAGGGCTGAGGCTTAAATGAACAGTGTAACACAGAATATATATTATGACCTGACATCATACAAAAAAGGTTTGAAGTTAATACACATTTGAACAACTGACCCCAGGAAAATAACTTTGGTTTTATAGTGTAATTGAGGTGTTTGCAATCACATCACAGTTGTGTATTCTTGATACGATGTTCCCCAAGACTATTTAAAACCATGGATTATTATGATTTGTCACAAGAAAAATGAATGAAAATAACAGTTTAAAAAGTAGGCCATGCAGAATCTAATGTAGACTATCTTTTTAAATGAAGTATATATAATGGGTTTCCGCTAAGTGTTGGTTTTATCGTTGTATATTATTTGGTTCCTTAGTTATGGCCGTTTGAAGTACAGCTCTAATTTTGGTGTAAAATCAGTGTTTGAAGCGCTAAAAGTCGGTCAAAAGATGCGCAATTGTCCAAAGAAAAACAAGAGAAAAGCAATCAGAGATTGCTAAACAATATGCCCCCCCCACCCCCCCAAGACACACATAACCACATGCAGTGCACCAAAAATTAACCTAATGAGGGAAACTTCACTGTGTTCAGCCTGAACAAACTATGTGTTTGCTTTAAACACAATGTGTGCTCAAATCAGAGCCAATTTGCATAATTTATGGGGAAATTTGCATAATTCCGTGATTTTTTGT
>JAVFBZ010195496.1:0-14190 GCA_032466195.1 Katharina tunicata | reverse complement strand
ACACTAAAATGTCCGTGGTTTCTCACCCTGTTACACTAAAATGTCAGTGATTTCTCACCCTGTTACACTAAAATGTCTGGTTTCTTGTCCTGTTACACTAAAATGTCAGTGGTTTCTCACCCTGTTACACTAAAATGTCAGTGGTTTCTCACCCTGTTACACTAAAATGTCCGTCGTTTCTCACCCTGTTACACTAAAATGTCAGTGGTTTCTTGTCCTGTTACACTAAAATGTCAGTGGTTTCTCATCCTGTTACACTAAAATGTCAGTAATTTCTCACCCTGTTACACTAAAATGTCCGTGTTTTCTTGTCCTGTTACACTAAAATGTCCGTGGTTTCTTACCATGTTACACTAAAATGTCAGTAATTTCTTGTCCTGTTACACTAAAATGTCAGTGATTTCTAGTCCTGTTACACTTAAATGTCAGTGATTTCTAGTCCTGTTACAAGAAAAAATCAAAGTGATTTCTCACCAAGCTACGATAATATTACAGTGATTTTTCGTCGGGTTACAATACAATTACAGTCAGTGATTACTTGCCGTGTTGCAATAAAATCTCCCCATGTTACAATAAAATCACATTGAATTCTCGTCGTGTTACAATAAAATCCCATTGATTTCTCGCCGTGTTACAATAAAATAACGGCGAGTTCTTGCCGTGTTACAATAAAAATCAAGTACAGATAGGAGAAAAAAATATAGACAGTAAAGAATCGTATCAGTATTTGATACCGAATCATACATCTAATATGTTAATCAAAATCAGTTGTTCAACAAATCATTTTCGATTATATTGAACAATAAACACTTTGAACAAGGAAATCTTGTTAGTATACAAAATATATTTCGTGTTTCTTAGGTGGTCATCAGTGAAGCGCATTTACCTGGTTGTTGTCGTTGTTGTGGTTTTTAAAAACATTTCTTTGTTTACTCTTTCTAATATCCATAAAGAGTATCATATTGAGTGGGTATCCGTTTTTGAAGGAGTTTTACGAAAGTCAGCTTTTCTAAAGTGAGCTGCGCGTTTAATATAATAAGAGAAGCGGTTAATTATGAAAAGTATCATATCATGTGTTTAATCTATGAATAAATCAGACCAGCGGAATTTGAACGAAAGGTTTCAAATAAATAATTGTTTGTTTGATTGTGATTTTACGTCGTATTTAAGTTATTTCCCTCATATGACGGTGTGCTGGGCCAATGGGTGACGGGAACCACACTAACCGAACAGGCAACACAGAAGACACCACAGTACATTGACAGGACAAGAAAAGGACACCACAACAAATCGGCTTTCTGATGCCCCTTAGCTCCAAGAGCACTAGGACCCAACCACCTACTTCAAATAAATAAAGAGCCAGTCATCCACAAACAAAATTTTATTAAAAACAAAACAAAGTGGGAGCAAAGTGCACCAAATGAGATTATATAGACCGACAGGAAAACGAGAACCTTCTAAATAATCGACCTTGTTTGCCTAACGTATATTATGTGGGTATTTTGACTGGTCGGAATCAAATCAAATCAAAGCAAGTCTAACCCTGGAACATTATCAACAAAGTTACGCTAAAGATACTTAAACAAGTTGACATAAAGTTAACATTTGACAAAGAATATACTATAAACTTTACAGTTTTTGTAAAATTATGAATGTATTTATTAAAAAATAAAGCAGAGTAGTCTCACAGCTGAGATAAAGATGGCAGAGTGCATCAAAAAAAGAATAATTATACATTATCAGAAAAGAAGTTTTGTAAGTATGTTTGGATTTACGCGTTGCGGTTTTCGGGTCTTTATCCAGGCTGCTAACATGTCTTACAGCATTCGGCTCTTCGGCTAGCTGTGTAGGAGGTCAGGCACTCCGAAGCCAGACAACCCAACCCTTTATCGCCATATTCACATCCTAAATAAATTAATAACAAAAAATAAAAATCGATAAAAAATAAATAAATATTTTTAAATCAATCAATCGATCGATCAATAAATGAAACAAGGGAAGGAAGACGTGAAGAAAAATGAACGAACAAATAAATATATATCGCTAACAGTAAATCGGCATTTAATGCTCTCACAAATCTAATGACCTACCTATTTGTGTCGTGTCTTTTTTTGGCAGACAAGTTCCACAACATGCGGCCTCGTTAATGTAGCAGTCGGCAGTTGCTATTAGAGGACACACTGGAAGCAAGTCTCCGTTTGGACAAGCTAAAATCACAGATAGAAAGTTTTAAAGAAGCTATATGGAAGTTTTGGTGAAGAAAGATGTGTTAAGAGTGACAGGACTAAACATTTTGTTATTCATCTGATTAGTGTTTAACGTCGTACTAAATGGTATTTCGCTTTTATGACGACTTTATGTTGATGGTGTATGATACAATAAACGGAACAAAAACTCTCGAGAAAAAATCCACCCTGTTATCTCGGCTGCAACCAGGAAGTTGACAGGAGGATTTGAATCTATACCGTGTACAGTGAAATGGGCTCGGCAGTCCAACGCTCAAACAACTGAACGACGGCGAGGCCCAGGACATTTGTGCTGTGTGCATTTATAAACTCGCTTTTTTTTAGAAAGCCATGGTAAAATTGAAAATTCCGGCTGCGTTATGACTTGCGTAGTAGTATCAGGTATATATTGCCCAATTTTCAGAACAATCCTAACATTATTGACAGAGAAATAGTCAGTTAGTGTTACAACAACAAGAACAACAACAACAAAAGCCCTAACATGAGAGTGAGTAAGATCTAGACCCCGTTAACCATGGGGTAAAAAGAGACACACACATAAGCATTGCGACATGAACAATCCTTACCAACTGACGTCTCAGGAGTAGTGACGGGTTGTGTTGGGCCGGGTCCATTTGGTGGACATGATTGACAGCAGTCCGCCGCTGGCAGAGAGCCACACGCTTTAACAGCACATTTGGGATCGTGGTCTCCGTATTCACAACCTGATTAAAAACATAGTTCCAGATCCTGGTGATTTGTTTGTTTTTTTTACATTTTGAGGCAGTTTTTCCGTCGGAAAGCAAACATTTTGGGTTTCGAACATACTAAAACTTTCCCTAAGATGTAGATGCAGAGTTCTGTAACATTATCAGTTTACTACGTAATCCATATAAAACGGTACAGAACAGTACAGAATAAATACGTGTAATTTAAAGTAGCATAAGCACTCAAAATTAGGATTTTGCACCAACTTCTGATTGCCTTGAATTTAACCAACCTTCAAGTTTATGCATAAACTAAGACAATTACTTTGAAATCAAACTTATTAAATTGATAAAAGGCTAGTAATAATCAGGAGAAATCAAGCCATAATTCGAATTCAACAGTAAGAAGGCCGGCCATTTTTCCTCTGCCTCAAATAAAGCAATTGATCTCGCATGACCTTATATGGATAAGTTAAGATTGTATGTAGCGGATTTAACGTTTGCCTTGGAGTAGCATCAGTACGTCTAAGGGTGGCTTAGTTATGACAGTTGATTGACCTATCCACATAATAATATTCTGCCCAAAAAATTTTAGTTTGTTTTTTTGTTATAAAAAAACTCTCCTTCAACCTACAAATTTGATGTTGGAATTACTGGAAAGCCTCTAACTTGTTATTCTTGAGAAAAATATCAAGTTTTCATGACATTCTGTGACAACGCAAATTTCAGAACTTTTGAATGCATATGCTACTTTAAGTTTTGCTGCTTACTGGTTTCAACTTGCCCAATTAAGTGATTTTCGATTCTGTTTGGAGAAAATTAAATTTTCTGTCATATTTTATGTATAAAAAATGCCCACCTCGCAGTTTGGCAACATTTGAAATGTAACTTTATTTATCAACGAGAGTAGCCAGATGGCGGCTAAATTCGAAAAAAACTAGAATTTTATTTTAAGATTACTGTCGCAGAGCGAGCTTTTGACACTTAAGGTTACTTTAAATAAAATATGTTGAAAAAACTACACACAGAGAAAATGGGTAATAAGTATTGAATTAGTTGGTAAGTTCCAAATATGTGCTCCGCATATATATATAATCAACAATAGTAGACTTTTTGCGGACGATACGTGTCTTTACGTTCTCTCTGAAGAATTGCTCTATCCATATATTTCTGAATCAATCGAGTATGATCTGTTGTCAATTCAGTCTTGGTCGGAGCGCTGGAAAATGACGTTAAATGCTTAAAAAACTAAGAAACTATTAAGTTCCAGACGGAGAGTCCCATCTCAATTAATCGTAAGCTTCATAGATGGTCCTATCGACTCTTGCGACACCCATAAATACTTAGATGTTACTTTGGAATCACTTTGGAACTACTTAAGAAAGATTGTCTTCGTATTATTACTGGCCTGACGAAAAGTGTTCCAACCTCTCTGTTTTACGAGGAATCAGGCTACCACACACTGTCACAGCGCCGTAAGATCCACCGTCTATGTGCATTTAATGCAATTCTAAACGACGAAACAAATTTAAATTTACAAAGAAAACTACCAGAAATCCTACCCGCAAAGATCCATAAATAAACTAACTACATGTATGTGTAGAAATGCAGCATTTAACAAATCGGTTTTTCCAAATACGCTGCGTGACTGGAATTCGTTGCCAGCACATATAAAAACCATCAAAATTGTCTCGGATATTCACTTTGACAAAACCTCCACTATGGTACTATCAGGGCGATCGATTCTGCAATGTAGTCTTGTGCTGAATGAGGAATGCTTGTAGCTCTCTCAATGACGATCTATTCAATAACTTCATATCAGATAGTTCAAGATGTTCAGGTGGATCACAGTTTGAAACTGCTGACCATTACTTATTATATTGTCCTCAATTTACCAACGAGCGAATTGTACTGAGGAACGATATACGTAACAGCGGTTACTTCTACGATATCAGTACTTCTCTACTATTATACGGCTCACATGAACTATCCTCTTCCCAAAAAGGTGATATCTCGGTGGCCGTTTGCAAATTAATAGAATCTTCTTAACGCTTTGTCTGATGCCTAATTGCGTTCCCATCCAGAAAAGCCGCCACTAGATGATCACGGGCTACCACCTCACAAATTCACCGATACTTGGTTATATTAGTATTCATAATCATCATTATCATTATCATTAGTATTTATTTATTTATTTATTTATTATTATTATTATCATCATTATTACTATAATTACAATAATAATTATTATTATTATTATTACTACTATTACTATTATCATTATTATTATTACTATTATTATTATTATATCTTGTTCCTGTCTCCGATTCTAGGAGATTTTACAAATATATTTATTTTTAATATTGTATACGTATTGTACGTGCCATAAGCAAATCTGCTTAATACGTACAAATGATATAAATAAAGTTTAAAAAAAAAAAAAAAAAAAAAAAAAGATGAATAGACAGTATAACAATAACCACGAATTGTAGGATTCGGTTTACCAGCATTGTTATCATAACAGACTCTAACATTTACACGATTTCAGGCCAATTCCTGTAAGAAAAGAACAGACCTACCTATTTTTGTCGGGTCTTTTCTTGCAAGACAAGTTGCACAGCATGCCACTTCGTTGGAGTAGCAGTCAGCATTCAATATTAGAGGACATATCCCGGGGAGCAAATCTCCGTTTGGACAATCTAAATATACAAAAAGTGAGTTTTAAATATGTCCTAGATAATCATTCTCTATAACCGCAGGAGATATGGAAGTTAATACAAAACGTTTAGTCTGTATTTGTTAACTTGCATATGGGCTATTGAGTTAATAAATCTGTTTTCTATAACTTTTAGAAACATAGCTAAATACATTGATTATGCCAAATATGGAGAGCCATCGTTAACATGTACCATCCGAAGACAAGATTAAAACTTTGATTCAGTTCAGATTGTATTTCTGTTTTACTTATTTACTTGTGATCCTTGATTTGCTACAATTCTACATACAAAAAACTGGAAAACGAACAGTCTAAGAACACATACAGACAAAGTTAATCTGCCTATAGAACAGTTTCCAAAACCGGTGTGCTGAGTGTGAATCGGTTCTGTTATACTTCAGTACCATACAACCACAGTAATCACGTTTTGTAGCATGCGTGTAGAACCTGCTTAAAATTTACAATTTGTGATTAAGGATCAATTGAGCCTGTCGCATACGCGAGATGCGAGCTGAGCAAACTTCAGGAGGAACATTGAGTTTATTATTTACAACAACAACAACAACAACAAAAAACAAGGCTGCCGGAAGGAACAAAGTAGCGTAGGATCTGTTGTTGCAATGAAGAATGTGTCCCTTTGGGATATCTTTCTCCATAAATATTGGAATAATGATTTTTTTGTGGCAACTTAAATGTTGACACTGTTTTACGTAAATTATACTTTAATCTGTTGTTGTGTTGCGTTCGAGAGCCGTCAAGTTTCAAGTCTCTCGGAAATAGCATTTTAAAATGATTTGTCTTAACATTGACTTTCAAAAGAGTCACCGTTGTCTGACTGAAAGTGATACGTACTCGTAATACTTTTCATTTTCATTTTTGTAGTGGGGGTGTGATGTTCTAATTTATAGTATCTTCAACGATTTATTTTTCATCCGAACGAAATAGAAATAAATACTGGTGTAGCCTGGTAAATGGGCAAATGTATGGTTTGACGGAACGTCGCAAACCAATTCCACAATCCGTGAAATATATTAGCTATACCGTTATACCATGGTTGCCCATGATGAACCCCTTAAATAGGCCAAATTAAAAGCTCTGTACTGTGGGAATATGAGGGGTGTTATGAGGGTAACACTATTGTATATTTGAAAACTTCATTACATTTGTAGATACATTAATTCTTTACCGACATCGACGGATGAATTATATATAATCTGTTTATCTACATGATAAATAATCGATATCGATAAACACCGATAGGTATTGAATCAATAAATGGTACATATAAATAGTTCTACCTTTGATGTTAATTTGGAAATCCACACGATTGTGGAAAAGAAAGTAAAACGATGTTGTTAACATTCTATATAGCTCTCTGGATAGTTTGAAACAGATCTACGAAATACGAAGTCTTTGTTAAAACTCTTTATAGGCCTACTTCTATCCTTTTAAAATAACTTTATCTTTATATCTTCTATTCTGTTAGTACTCATTACAATCATACAATAAAAGCAGACTTTTACGCCAAATCAGTGGTTAGCATTTCATATAAGAATAAAGGCATTAAGTAGGTGGACGCTGAAATAAATTAGGGTGAATTTTTTGGCTACTTCCCTAAGTTAGAATGTTTAGGCTACTGAATGTAGTTGAGGCGTTGACCGTAGTATCGAAAACGAAACAATATCCTCAAGCAGCAATAAGTAGAAACGCCATGCATACTTGTTGCGACTGTTAAAGCCATGGTTTCCAATGTGCCAGTTCCAGATAGTCGACATGTTTGAAACACATATCAGCATTGCGACATGAACAATTCTTACCAACTGACGTCTCAGGAGTAGTGACGGGTTGTGTTGGGCCGGGTCCATTTGGTGGACATGATTGACAGCAGACCGCCGCTGGCAGAGAGCCACACGTTGTAACAGCACATTTGGGATCGTGGTCTCCGTATTCACAACCTGATTAAAAGACATAGTTTAAGTTGCTGGTGTTAAAGGCAGATTTCCCACAGGAAAGCAGTCAGTTATTTTCAACTATGTGTAAGTTTCGCTTAAAATTGGTCAACTACCCAAAGTTGGAAAGGCAGTGTACAGCTATTGACGCAAATGCGAATGAAGCGTAAAGTTAATTTAATTCATTAAATATAATTAAGTAAGAATATTAAATACAACCTTACATTTGGTCAATACAAAAAAATCAACTGGAAACAAATTAAGGTTATCCTCAGATTTTTTTATTTCGAAATAAAACTACCAATTATTCCTGGGCTAATATGACTTCTAGTTACCTAGTTCTACTTGGACAGATGCATGATATGAACAACATATGTGCAGACAATATAACAATAACCAAGAACTGTATGATTAGGTTTTACAGCATCGTTTTCACTATTACAGAAATACACGTCAAATCCTGTAAGGAAACAAGTCCTACCTATTTTTGTAATGTCTTTTTTGGGTAGGCAAGTTCCGCAACATGCGACTTCGTTGGAGTAACAGTCGGCAGTTTTTATTAGTGGGCATATTCCTGGGAGCAAATCTCCGTTTGGACAGGCTAAAAACACAAGAATTGAGTTTTATAGCATCTCTGTAGAAATATTTGCGAGATAAAATTATAAATATAAATAATAAAGAGAAAAATTGAGATGTATCTACTTCCATTTGAGATTATCAGCTTGAATTGCAGATGCATCAACTTGAACTGGGGAATAAAGGCTTGAATTTGAAATGTATTAACTTGACTTGGAGATATCTATAATTTTTTTAGCGATATCTTCTATAAATTAAGAGATATCAGGTATTTTAGGAGATACTGTTTATGCCAAAAAATGACAAACACATCAAATCTGTTTCGATTTATGTTTTCGGCGAGCTTCTGTACACTTGAAAATACTAGCGGGAATATCGCGTGACCTCATTATGCTAAAACATCTTTAAACGTTAACGGATAAGTTAACATTTCTAGACACCATTACAATCATCATATTTGAGGCGTTACCCGTGGGATCTAAATATAAAATGATATGACATGATGGGTAAGATCATACCACTACTTAATGTGGTTGGTAACTCGACAGTTGTGGTGGGTTCCTCTGTGGTTGGTAACTCGACAGGAGTGGTGGGTTCCTCTGTGGTTGGTAACTCGACAGTTGTGGTGGGTTCTTGTGTGGTTGTTAACTCCACAGTCGTGGTTGATTCCTCTGTTGTTGGTAACTCGACGGTTGTGGTGGAATCCTCTGTGGTTGGTAACTCGACAGTTGTTGTGGATTCCTCTGTGGTTGGTAGCTCGACAGTTGTGGTAGATTCCTCTGTGGTTGGTAACTCGACAGTTGTGGTAGATTCCTCTGTGGTTGATAACTCGACAGTTGTGGTAGATTCCTCTGTGGTTGGCACTTCTGTGACGACTGTAGTAAATTGCCCACATGTAGCACAACATGCGGTCAGCTGAGCTTCATTATAGAAAGGACACTGCCCTACACTGCATGTAATAACACGATCACCAAATTCACAACCTAAAGCAACAAAACACACAAGGCAAGTTACAGTAGGTATTTATGTTTGCAGAAAATTTTCAAATATTTTTAGTGTTGTTTAGGAAGTGACCATTAACAGTCTTTCGGGATTTTTTATTTTTTATTACACTCTGAAACTAAACAGGTTTTGTACGCATGTAAAAAAGTTAAGGCTCTACACGACAATGCAACGTTTAACATTCCTATCAACCTCCAACTTTCTCCCTAACTGAGATTTTTGGTGCCTTGAAGCTGTATAGCAATGTATCGTGACAACACATTTAAACGCTATACAGACTTAAGTTAGCTCACTTCAACATGAACTGGGCAAGGAATCGCCAGCAGTAAAAGCCATCTTTCTAGAGTTCTCAGCATCACGGCCTTCCGCAAGGAATATTTGTATTTCTCTGCCGGGGATCAACGCGAGACCATCGGAGGAGCGGCCCAACACGCTACTGATTTAGCTACGGAGGCTTATCATGGTCGGCAGCGTATTAGTGTCTCTTTTAATGTCTCCTTTTACGTTGGCAAGTTGTTCATTTTCAAACTTGAGGTAATGTATTGGTGTGCAAGGGCAATGCACGCGACAAAATATATGACATAAACTCACTAGCAGCTCCATTCGAACAGTTGAAGATGAACTTATGTCGTAACCGCTAGGAGTTATTAGACACTAAACGTCGCAATGAAATAGAACTTGGCAAACTACTTGCCTGAGACCATTGACAACCACTGTAGATCACTATTTAAGTGACCACACGCAAGATATCTACACTTGCAACGGGGCATCATCGGCGCCATTTTTAAAGCAAAATCCGCATTTAATAATCCAGTTATCCAAACTGAAAATGCTGTGACGATGGCGCTGATCCAAATTTTTATACAAGGAATTATCCAGATTTCAGCTCTGTTATGAACGACAGGCAGCTATAGCTTCTTCGGAACTTGGTCGTCCCTAATGCCGTTTACATTATGTGTACTAGTATGGAAGTTGCATATTAAACTTAATAGAGTATTAATGCGATGGCTTATTTCCTTCATGTGTAACTATTTAACAATGATTATCTCATGTATTTTAGGTCGTCTTATTTGAAGACTTTGTGTTACCGTTATTTCTAACTAAAACACAGTCAGAAACGTCGACTGACCTACTGCTTAATTGAAGATTTCCGAAGCAACTCGTAAACTTCCAAAATGCTCAATGCGGTTTAGTTCTTACTTTCACGAATCTGACGAATACCTAAAAATTGTGGCGTCATAGTCCATACGCCCAATTTACACAAAATCTCGTCTCACCGCATCTGTTGCCATGTTTATGTTGCCTTCAGCAAGGACGTGCATTGTTCCCTGTCTCGAATTTCTCGTGGACGTGATTTTGTTACAATTGTGCTAGTTCGGGGCCATTCTTGAGGGTTGAGTAGTAATTTTTGACGTCATTTAGGTAGAACCATGACTATTCAGGGCTATACAATACATCTTAGGATTTGTCTCTTTGAGTTTGTGGCACATTGGTTTTCGATTATTCCATTCACACACCGCATCAGCCTACAAAATGTTTGCACCTATTGTACCATACTTAAAGTAGACTCGTGGCGATCTTCAGGCTGAGGAAAATGCGAACATTAATATCATGACAAGCTATCCTTGTTGTTGTCGGAGTACTGTTTCCGCAAATAAGTGCGCTGGCGAACGTATCGTCTTAATTTTACTATTTTTTCTTAAACAGACAATAAAGGTAGGACCATTTTCAATATGAAGTATGTAAAAGGCAGAAAAAGCAGATGAAATAGTGAAGCAGTACCACCTAATCAGATAAAAGCCTACTCGCTATAAACAGCATACATGGATAACGGTTTCTAGAGGAACAACAAGATGGCCAGTAACCGCTTTAGAGACAAAGACGGTAGGGAGAATGATTTGATTCTCAATTTTTAATGCTATTGTGCACCCACATATATACTATTCCCGGTTCGAAGACTGACCTATTTCCGTTTCCTGTCTTAATACCCCTCAGTGCCATCTTCATTTCGCGCTATTACTTGTTAATCGCAATGTTAATTAACTTGTCATTTGAACTACTTTACCTGTAACCGACTTACTAACCCTTGACTGATGTGTCCCAATACTTAGTACATAGCTTATGTACACCTGAAGGAGTTGTAATATTTACGAAAACTTGTGATTGTCCCCATCTATTCAGTTTGTCTATAGGGTCGTTGTTTGGTCTATTGTACTGTATGAAAGCAAGCGGGGTAAACCTCCAGTGATGACTTTATTCACCACGGGGAAGGTTGGGGGCCAAATGAGACCCCAAGTGTAACCAGTTGAGTTACCCTATCAACATGCAACAACTTACAACATCTACCGATGAAACGGCTACTGATTGGTCAGACGTAGGTTGTGCATTGCACTGTCGATAAACTTGATACCATGGGAAACTCTCTCAACCCTCCAAGAGCTTGTTATGAAGACAAGATCGGATTTATCAAGATTGGTATGAAAGAGGCCTACACTGTTCAACGTATCAGTTAACTCAAAGCATTATTTACCAATTATTTAATTAGAAAACTTTACTCTGAATAGAAATCTAGTTTCTTATGATCTGCCAATTAGTAAAGCTGCTATTAGCGACTTATTGCACTGGTGCCACTAGGTCCAGGGTCTGTGCGACAGAGAAACTGTTGATCTGCAGTGCGTGAATAAAAATCCCCGTTAGACAACCTAAGGTAGACATTTAACATGCCGTGCGCCATGTAAGAGCGGATTATAATTTAAAAAAAAAAACACCGACCCCAGACCATAACAATAAAAAAAAACTTCTGTCTTTACCTATTTTAAAGGGATCTTTAAAGTCCAAACATGTTTGGCAGCAGAGTGTTAGTTCAACGGCTGTGTTATAGCAAGCTAAACGCTCTATAGCACAACTAGTCGGAACTTGGTCACCATAGTAACAGGCTGAATAACAAATTTTAAAAAATGAGTTTCAAAATAACATTGCACACTAAAACATCTGAAAAATGAAAGCAGAGGAAATAAAACAAACATTAAGCAACATTGTTGGTAAACAGTAAGGTTTAAACCCATCGGCTTTAGACAAATAATGGAAATTCAGAACCCTGCACAAAAGTGGTTCTAAACTTTGTAACGTTGAAATAGATTGCTTACTACAGTCACTGTTGATTCTTGATTTAACCGTATATCATTAAACAAGATGGATTTTATTTCTTACCGATTCTGCATATATACAGAATGTTTTAAAGGACAAGACGAACGATTTTAGACTAGATTTAACTATTTCCAAGTGTAATTTTAAAGATATATGCCCGTATTTTATTGGTCCCAGTCAGCATAACGGAAAAGAAGCTATTTTAAATATATTTAACTGGTTTGAAACTTTTAGGATTAAAGGTATGGTATCTTACCAGGATTTGGACCCCGATTATTAATACACGTCGCACAGCAGGATACTTCAACAGATTGAAAGTAGCACAGGTTTAGTTGCGTGTTGCCTATAACCGCGCATGTCATTCCAAAAACCGTGCCAGGATCATCCCCAAAGGCACATTCATCTGCAAAACAGCTATACTATAATCGTCTTGATATAGCTTGTAGTTATTTTCGTTACAATATATATTTTTATAAAGAGTACTCACACTGCCACAGGGATATCGACTAATTAATCCGATAAATAATCTCATGTTACACACATATAATTCAGCACCCAAGTTAAAATTAAAGTTACGACAGATTTGAACACCTATTTTAGTGAGTGTTTTGAGCAAGGTTAAAAATATTAACAACAGTAGCCTAAACAAGATATAAAGGAAAGCGCTGGCGAAAATAAAACGCAAATGGGTTGGGTAGGATGGGTTACTTCGCCATTTCAATTTCAATAAGTCTTTAACGCCATATTTTGTGTGTAGCATTGTAACCGTTTATATATGAAAAAAGGACAATGTAATTAAAGTTTAGCTTGTAACTGCTCGTTATATACCCGTGGGTCAATTAGGCTAGGTCTGGAAATTGATCGCAAAGTAAATGGTAGCAGATCAGGATGATGGATGCAGTTATGCACTAATAATAAAGTTTTATACTATAATGTCAATATAATCGGCATTATATTGTATTGGGCAAAACAGTGGATCTGAATGTTTACCGGGATCTGAAACAGTTATAACAACTGACGCCCTTTTATTATTGTGAGGAACTCCACAATTCCTGCTTATTTCATCATATAAATCGTTAAATTTGTTGTTTCTAAAATAATTGATCAACTAATATCACATCTAAAACTTTAATATTACCTACATGTTCAATAGGAGTGTTTGCAATGTATATTATGGACGTTTAGCATTTTTTAGCATTTAAAATTGGCCGTAACATACATGTACCTCCTTGTGGCATCCTACACGTGAAAGTTCTATTTGTAATAATTGTATTCCAGCACATTCGACCTTTCGGGCAGGGTAGGCGTTGTCTTATGCAAATGTCACTTGTGCTTTACTTGAAAACAAATTCATGTCACTTGTGCTGTCTTAGGCAACCATAGCAACATCTTACCATGTGCTCCGGTGATATTCGGTAGAAGTCCATTTCCCTGACTGCAGCTGGCGGACTTGGAATCAGCTTTCTGGCTTAGGAAACAATCCTAGCTTGGGGCATGATATATTTTTTTTCTCGTGCCATTAATGTAAAATCTACTTGCCACCCAAATTGTCATTCATTTATAATGACCTGTCATTTATGAACATAATAACCTTATCACATACATCTGTGTTTGTGTTTCTCATTTTTGACAAACTGAGCTCGCCTTTGATCAATATTTTATGGACTCTCCTACATAAATAATATTGAATTATTAACAGTATCAAAAGCATTTGAAATATCTAAAAAATGCTATATAAAGTAGAACAAGTTCCACATTTTGAAGGATGGTGTTTTGAGGCAGCTATACAACGGCGTATTTTGGAGGATGGTGTTTTGAGGCAGCTATACTACGGCGTATTTTGGAAGATGGTGTTTTGAGGCAGCTAT
>JAVFBZ010195485.1:0-14192 GCA_032466195.1 Katharina tunicata | reverse complement strand
GTCACGGGCTTACAATTTAGCTTGTACTTCGAAATTATTCTCCTCCGAAACTATAAATGTTTTACTATTAACTGTTTGGATATTTAAACCCCTAAGGTCATGTACTTTATAAGATCAACCATCTAAGGGATCGGATAAAACAGGTTTTGCGTCTGGGCATTAAGGTTCCGATAGTCCTATATTGTGTCGTGTAGGGAAAGTCCATTATCTATGAAAGAGATACAGGCAAACTTTGATCAAACTTGGCAAGCATGACCCCTAGCAACAGGGACACAAAGATTAACTCAAATCAGGGAGTTTACTCCCTTTTAACCTTTTCAATTTTGATCTCTTCTACAAAGCAGTGTTATAACATCAGCTTCTGTTTGTCCAACCAATTTTGGAAATAACTGATGTGAGCGCCTCAAGGCCTATCAGGCCTCTTGTTTTTGTCATGTCAACGTGTCATGTTGTCTTCTGTGTTGCCAGGTTAACTCTTGTTGACTATAGTAGTCTAACTCTCTGTGCTATTTTTATCTTTTTCAGAATGAGGTACCGCCAACTGGTAGAGCAACTGTAGAAATCATACAGAAGGCTTTCCAAAATGGAGATACAACAAACTAAAGAAGTCTCTGGGAATAAGTGTCTACTCTTGTAGGAGGAAGCAATGTTCCAAGGATGTACAAGTTTTGGGAATTTAAGAATTATCAAGCTTGATTGAAGCAGGATATTTATTCTTCTTTCACATCATTGTGAAAAGTCTTTAGATAATAAAAAAAAAATTCTTCTCAGCCATCTCTGGAAGGTTTGAACTCGACTAAGTGATTTTCATTCAGGTGAAAAGATGAAAATCTTCCGTTTTTATAGCAAAACAGGATAAAATATTATGAAACTTGTGCTGTGTGCATTTATAAGTAAACCATGGTAAAATTGAAAATTCCAGCTCCGTTTCGACTTGCGTAGTACTATCAGGTATATATTGCCCAATTTTCAGAACAATCATAACATTATTGACAGAGAAATAGTCCATTTAGTTAGTGTTACATCAACAACAACAAGAACAACAACAAAAGCGCCAACAAGCGAGTGAGTAAGATCTAGACCCCGTTCACAACGATGTAAAAATAGAATGTGTAGAGATTGGATTTATAAGTGGAATCTACAAAATGATTTCTTAACTCAGGAGTCTAGAGACGGCCAGATACATAAGTGAACTATGGGTCAGGCTGGAGGCCTCAACACAAATTATACTTTGAGGTGCATAAAAAAGTCAGGGTGACCTTATATCAGCCATTCCCAAATTGGGCGCTACCAACCTGCTGCTTTGAATTTGCAATATACTTCAGATATACCAAGAAAGAGGTAACGTCTTTGAATGTGCGTGGGGCTGGGGCACTGGAAGCAAAGGGAGCCGCAGACATGAAAATGTTGGAATCCACTGTTTGAAAGTATGCATCTCCTGTTGAGTCACACTCAGAACAGTCAGAAGTCATCATCTCGGATGTGATACTATCATCGTCATTTTGGCCGGAATTTTTTCACAGCCTGTGGATAAAACTGCAAAAGTTGATTCCAGAGATTCCATTTGTTTTACATTCTGAACATAATTTACTCCTAAACTAAACATTGTGCATCTAAAGCCATATGAAATTCTCTCGATAACCTTATGGTTGCTTATGTGTTTATTGAGCATACGGCGGTAAAAAGGCTTCCGGCGAACAAAATGTAATATTTTTAGACATATTCATACACCTATCACGGCTGAGTTTAGTGATGACAGCAAGATAATGAGAAATCAAGCATGGTTTTTTGCCGATTGGTTGACTGTTAAGTCACACAACAAAAAAGTCTAATAGAAGACCTTCTGTACAGACGACAGAATGGAGTAATGGTAAAGCGTAAACAGGATGGAGTATTGGAAATATTCACATGTTGTTACAGAGAGATAGTCTAGAGAAAGAGTATAATCAGCTGGAAAAGGCATTCATTTTCAACAGTTTGCCATTAAGTGTCTATTTAAATATTGAACCGCTATCAATTCTATTGAACGGATAAAATCATTGATAGTTTATTGTTCTTTATATGTAACGTGTAGGTTAACTTACGTGTGTTCTAGCCTTTGATATGGAAACAATATTTTGTTGAATTTGAGCTTAAAAAAATGTCCACTACGGAGACCTCCTTGACAAGGCCAACTAAGCAGGAGATTATTGTGTTCTTGACAGCCCTGATTTATGTTTATATCTGAACATTCCATTCAGTGCGTGAATAACCAGTGAATTTTCAATGGACGATCTGCCATTGTCTGCTTGCAAGATTAACTTCATTGGTACAATCCCCTTTGGCACCAAAACGCCCTTTTGCTTGAATACAACCATCAGTTCTATAGACCAAGATTTGGGGCCCGTTTTGCAAAGGGATCATTGATGTAACATGGTAATTTACATGATGAATTTACCATGAAGGCTAGTGTTGAAGGCATTGTGCTTTCACAACAACTGAGTTTCAAAACCTTGTAAAACTGACTCCCGGTAACTAGACTGAGTTTGTTCCAACTGAAATAGATTGTTCAGGCATCAGCATGGCTACAAATACCACTGGATCAAAACACTGATCAATCAATCGTTCAAGTTCTTATTTTGGGTTACACTTATATAACAGTTTCATAAAAACTGCATCCGTCGGTAATGGAGAATATATCCTTCAGATTCAGTCTGCTCGACTCCTGAAGGACAGACGAATGATCTTGCCGGACATTGAGGTGTCGATAAATTGGTGAATGCCAATGTCAGAGGTTTCATTCAAGTGTGCCGATCGGTTTGGACGACTTAGTGTCTGTATTCTTGTTTTTGGTATAACACTCTCTTAGACTGAACAGATTCTAGTTCAGAAATTAACTATTAGGCTGAGATCCTTGTGGGAATCGAACCCATGACCCTAAGAGTTGGACACCGAATGGCCAGCAGTAAATGCCACCCACCTAGACCACTGACATTCGGCCATCTACAAGTAGAATGTATTCAATCTAACGAAATGTTCTCCCAAAAGACGAGAATACAGTTAAGGATCACTATATCAACGACCCAAAAAATGTGTCAATACCGAGTAGATGTTTTAACTTAAACACTGAACTGGTGGTTTGGTTTGGTTGGGCTGAATATAAATGTCATTATTGTCATACGTTAAAACCTGCAATAGCAGCTGTAAAATGATATATCATCTGTTTTATTTCAAGTCTTTTGGTTTGAACCATGATACACGTAATCTCGCTAAAGCGGTGCTTTGTGCTAAGCTCACAAAACATTAAATACTTCTCGGTACATACAGTAAACATTATAGATATGATATTCAAGAGCATGATCGTTAAAAAACGTAAATTGATTCTAGAATTATCACAAATTTTGTACAAAAACATACATTTCCCTTTTCCCTTTACTTTAAATAATTACAATCGTTCGAAATTGCACTCAAAATATTGAAGTAAATTGCATAAAATACATAATTCATATAACAAAAAAGAAATGACTGGCTGCCCAACCATGAAATGTTAGTCCTGTGTGTTCTGTGTCCATAATTGATAAAAAAAAATATGCATACGTTTTTTTAACATTTCGGCGCTTTCGTGAAATTGGTCTATAGCTGTTTTGCTGCGAACTCGTAGGATGGTGGAGCCGGCTGTGTTGACGGATCAACAAATCCGATCGGTGCTCCTGCCAGTTTACGTTGAAAGAATAGTAAGACGGTCTGTCTAAAGTTAAACATGCCTGTCTTGGATAATTTGGGAGTTTGGATTGAGCAGGTGAACTCCCACCCTGTTTTACCCATGAGTTCCATAAGTGGCACCCAGTTAGAGCCAGAGACAGGCCCTTGAAGGTTAGCTGAAATGTCGACGTAGTGTTCCACAACACAGCCCTCGTACACCGGAGTGTTATCATTAGCCCTTGAAGCCTCTTTCTCGAAAAACCACACAGCATTCATGGTGATTCCAGCGCTAGGCATAAACATACCTTGGGATTGCATGCTTGAACTAGCATCGAAACATATATCCACCAGGCGATAACCTTGGATCAGATTCATTTGAAGCGGAGCATTGAAGTCAAAGTTGATATCGATGTCCACCTTGCCTATCCCTACCTGCATTTGTATCGGAACTGGAGACACGACACACGTGTATATGTAACTGGTAGGATTTGGATGTAAAGGTGTGTTGAAGAACAGGTCAACACCCACAGCTGAAGAAGAAAAATATGACAACTTGCTCAAGATTTAATAGGTGCGCAACAAGGAATATGAATAAGTTATTTTCATCTGGATTACCGCTTTCTACAACGTTATCCATAAGCTTAATATTATCATTATACATTTAAAATTGTTTTATCTGGGTTTAACTCTATACTTAAGGTTATTTCACTCATTACAGCCCAGTATGTGAAACAATCATCGCTAACGACGAAAACCTCGCACAAGACACCAGAACAAATCGACTTCCTGATGCCACTTATCTCAACGAGGACCAGGGCTTATATAGGAAGATACCGTCAATGAAGCTTTACCAATATAGAAATGGGCAAACATAAATTACAAAAAAAACAAATTTCATTTATTCTTATTCCTAGCAGATGTTATCGATGGATACAGTTGAGTACGTCTTTACTAACCTTGTTTCATATTGGCACCAACTTCCAAAATGCTATTTCCAGTAAATCCAATGTTGTGTTCTTCCGTTTTTGTTGTGCCTGAAAGCGCAATGCACACTAGTCGACATCCATTGGCAGCATGGTTGGCGATTATGTCAACAAGGTGCGAGGTATCCCCTGATGTTTGACTACTGCTACTTTGTAGGATCTTCATAGTGGTAATGCCTTGGAAATGAATAAGAGATTTTTCGATCTTTAGCTGCCACCTCTCGGGCGTTGGGACTTCGGGGAAGCGCGTAAAAATCCCCTGGAAGGGACAATCGACATTCAAGTTCATGCTGAATAGACCTCCTTGTTTTTGTGTTGAGCCAGGAACTCGGACAAAAGACACAAGCACGAATCCTTCAGCATATTGGGCGCCAAGTAACTGGTAATAATTGTCCACATTCGCCGTCGTCTGAGTGACGTGAGTGTTAAAAAGGCTGAGCTTTACGTTCGGCTGAAACGTGACTTTCACCTCTACGAAACGACACTGGACTACCGGACCGGTATACGGTACTATGTCTTGAGGCAATGGTCCGTGGTTTTTTGGTGCTGAGAATTTAGCAGGCTTGGATCGCCCACCTCCTTTCTTCTTTGACGACGAATTACCCATCTCAAAAAAATCTTTGGCAGGGATACAAACAACTCAAGTCACCTTCAACAGAAAACATTTCATGCAGGGAGGTTAAGAGCTAGACTGTCAAAAAGTAAAACTAGGTATACACGAAAATCATTACAAAAGAACTCTTTTTGTGTGACTAGACGCGAGTCGGTAGTTTAATAACTCATTAATTGTTTGTTTTTAAGTGTTCCCGCGGGGATCTGCATCGATCATCAAACAATGCCAAGAGGCGAAGTAGCTGTATATACAGTTTTATTATTTTTAGGCCTAGGCTAATATTATTTTATTTATTTTATTGAGTAATTTGTGTCATTATCACTTTACATATTTCCAAGTTGAATTTTCTTGCATTTAATAATATATTTACTTATCTTAACTTTACTTAAAGCAGCAAAGAAACTCTGAAAAGATGCATTTTGACGTTCTCTATATTTCGAAGTCATCGTCAGGAGGAAAGTAATATACAAGGGAAATTAACAAATATATATACACATGTGAGATGCCAGAATAGCTAACAGCACAGTTGTCAGAATTTTTTTTACAGATGAAGGGCGATAATCCTAATACTCTATTCTGTGTAAATTTCCTCAAGTACAGTTAAATGTGACAGACATGCTTCAGTATGATGACACTTGTGTATCCAGTATAGTCACCATGTCACAACCCTAATGACATGTTTATTGCCATTTATCTGTATAAACTTTTATGACAACTGTGCTGTTAGCTTTTCTGGTATCTCACATATATATGTACATATATTTTTTGTTTGAGCGGCATTTAGAAGCTGGGTACATTACAAAAACATGACGACTGAGATGGATTTCAACTTCTGGATATATTGGTAAGCTACGTTTCGGCCTAGATACTAAGACCGTTTTCAAGCAATGATTACAAATCTCAACAGAATATACTTTAAATGGTAAAAGAACAGACAGTTTCTAAACAAATTAATAGCCTGATAATATAATTAATAACCATAAAGTATATTCTGTTGAGATTTGTAATCATTGCTTGAAAACGGTCTTAGCATCTAGTCCGAAACGTCGCTTTCCAATATATCCAGAAGTTAAAAATCCATCTCAGTCGTCATGTTTTTGTTATATATATTTGTTAACTTCCTTTGAACATAACTTTCCTCCTGATGATGACCTAATTAAATTTATTTGATGCTTTTTTATTATGTCAAGCTACTAAGTGGATCAACTAGATTCAACTTTATTGATGTTAATTTAACTTTATCTCTTACATCATTCTGATCAGGATAATTCTGTTTCCATTTAGTATTTAGTAATTAAATGGTGTAACGTGGAGTGGTTTCGCTTTCAAACATAAACTGAAACCATACGGGCACCCAACATAAGGACCAGAGGCATGCACTTCTAGTTCGGGGCCCTCGAGTTGGCTCAACAAAGAAATTAAATAACACGACAGATTAGGAAAATGAATGAACGATGAATTGCGTTTCTTTGAAAAACAAAAATACAAGTTTGGTTCCAAAACCGACGTCTGATTTTACTTTTCTCAACTTTATTGCATGACATGAATAATAACTTAGGCTACAATTTTCAGCATTTAATTACCAAATGTTTAAACAAAAGTCAATAAACTATACAACCATAAATAAAACTATATGGGCCGTGTCACAAAATGTTTTATCCCAAAATTATCGAATGAAAAACTATATCATGACACAACTCTACCAGAGCGAGATTTCGCGTGTCATGTCGGAACTCATCTCTTTCAGATCAAGATTTGGCGAGTCATGTCGTAACCCAAATAAACCGGAATAGTTTTCATTTTTATGTTTTTCATGACAGAAATAAATAAGAAAGCGCAACGTTCATTTTGAAAGTTTTTCCGTTTTTAAAAATGTCGATTTGTAATCATTGCTCGAAAACGGTCTTAGCGAATACACCGAAACGTCGCTCAACAATATAGGCCTACCCGGGAGTTGTAAATCCGTCCAAGTTATGCTTTCTGTACGTCTACAGCTTCTAAATGTCGCTTAAACAAATTTTCAAGTTTTGCAATACAGGTCAGAGTGGTATGAAGTTACGTGGTGCTTCCATTTCTTATACATTATGCACACTGTTAAGTTTTTCATTTTTTTTTTACACTTATGTATAAGATATTATTGTATTTCACAACAAATAAGTCAAGGAATAAAAGTTTAGCTTTCACGGTTTCTTTTTGCGATCAGCTTCTTAAGTTTAAAGTCACAAACGCACCTAAAAATGAGGTATTTGGTGTTTTCTCAATAAATAAGTGGCTTTCCGTTAAAGTAACATACGCACTCAAAAGTTCTGAATTTTGCACTGTCACAGAGTCTCATAAAAAATTTATATTTTTCTGAAGAAGTACAAATTAGAGGCTTTCCAATAATTCCAACATCAAATTTGTAGGTTGAAGGAGAGTTTTATAATATTTAAAAAACTAAAAACTGAACTTTCTGTCTGAATATTATTATGTTGATATGTCAATCAGCTGTCTTAATTGGGCCACCCTAAGATGTACCGACGCTACACCAAGTCAAACGTTAATTAGCCCCGCCCCTATCCGCTATTCAAAATCTTAACTCATTCCATATACGGTCATGAACCCGGCGAGATCAAAAGCTTTACTTGAGGTATACGAGGAAAAAAGGCCGGCCTTTCTTACGCTGAATTCGAATTATTGCATGATTTCTCCTGGCTATTACTAGCCTTAAAGCAACTTAATAAATCCATTTCAAGGTAATTGTTTTAGTTTATGCACAAACTTCAAAGTTGGTTAAAATCAAGGCAATCAGAATTTGTTGTAAAACCCTAATTTTGAGTGCTTGTGTTACTTTGATTTCAACCCAGATTTGTAGCTTACGTTCAGTGAATGTTCAAAAATACCCCCAAAACTGAAATCTAAAAATTGTGCCGTGAAGATGTGTCGATTTGCTGTCAAATCCAGACAACGCTATGAGGTATCGATGTTACTCCAAGTCGATGGTTATTATCCCTGTCCCTTACAAGATCCAAAGTATCGACTCGTTTCATATGGTGGGTCAAAGGCTTTGTTGATACTACGAGGGAAAATGGCCAGCCCTCTTTACGTTGAAATAGGGGCAATCAGAATTTGTTGACAAAAAAAAACGTTTTTTTTAATGCATATGTGACTTTAAATTAATCACACACGAAAAAAGAGAGCAAGTCGAAAACAGTTTCTTGACATATATATACGCTGTTCAAGTGATTATAATTCTTTATTTCTTATAAAGGATGCCCTAATTGGCTTAGTCTTCGGGCACCGTGGCAGAGGGTCTCAGGGCAATTGCCCCCTTTTTAAATCAGACTTTCGCAGACTTCAGCCATGTTCTTTAAAGCGTGTACACATCAAATCAAAACAACAGTAACGTTATTATAACAATGGTGGTCACGTCAAAAAATGGCCACATCAAACTATGGAAACATGTAGGCCTATGATAGGGTGCGAATGTATGCCACTATTCGATATTGGATAACTTACTTTTTCACTAGTCGAAAGAACAAGTTATATTGAGGCTGTATAATATAAATGTTGCTTTGTGTTTGATAAGTTATATTTTACATCTGAGTTGCATACCACATTCAATTTCGCTCAAGATATAATAATCGTGATTTGACTTGGATTTTGAGCTTATCTGATGTTACAGTGGATATTAATACAGAGTTTGGATGTTTACTCTCCTGGGCTGGGCTGTTAATATGGATTTGGCAGTGGTAATTTGAGACAATCTGTACAAAACTAAGTCCAAATAAACACTTCAATAATGCATGTGATCCGTAATTTTCCTAATGTTATGAGTTGGCAGTTTGCCGGAAAGTTAAACTTTCACAACACCCTGGAGTCTTAACATCTCGATTGCAAATACACACATGGCCGAATAATCTTTAAAAAAAATATATAATTCTTTAAAATTTCTATAAAAATGACAATAAAATCGATTATTTGTTGACGCGGATGTATAACCTCCTAATCGCTCTATTTAAATGGCGTTCAATATTGGAAACATGTTGTTTTTTTTTACCTCTTTTTGCCCTATCAATGTCCTGTGCCCTCTGATCAAAGGGTCATCAGGAAGGCGATTTTTTTTAGTGTCCTGTTTTGCGAAAAGTAAGCGTCGTTTAGGGTGGTTTCCTTCATCTATTGGTCTGGTAAGTACACGTACGTCCTAAAACTACAACCAAACAAACTAGCGAAGCTTTCTTTGTCGCCGGAATCTGACAGCGTTGTTACTGTGGAGAAAGCAGTCGGAGACGGTTACAATGACCAAAACAAAGCATTGGCTAGGATTACTCTAAACTATAGTTTTAAATAAATATATATAAATCTCATACAAGGAGGATTGACTGGTAATAAATTCGCCGTTGACGTTTGTCGCTGTGTAAACGGACTTCTATGACCTCCAGGAAGCTCGTTCACCAATTCTCTGGCGCTTCACGGCACTCGGCTTTTTGTAACAATTAAGTACCATCTAGCTTTTTAACGCATACTGAACTTTGGGATTAATACGCGCCATCTAATTAGTACATCCTTCAGCTTTGTGCGTTATACTTTCACGAGGATGTGTCAATTTGCTGTCACATCTGGGCCGTGCTTTGATGTACCCACGTTACCACAAATCAACGGTTATTAGCCCTGCCCAGTACAATATTCAAAACGCTGACTCGTTACATACAAGGTCATTCACCTCCGCGGGATCGAAGGCTTTGTGGACACATAAATTATGAGTGAAAATTGTGGAAATGGTCATCCCTCTTATGTTTAATTTGAATTAAGGCAGGATTATCTGACTGGCACTTTTTTATTTCAACATAACTGTTTTAATTTGTGAAGAAACTTTGAAAATAAGGCAATAAACATTTGTTTAAAAATCCTAGCTTTGTGTGCGTAAGCGGCCGTATATAACTGTAATTCGCCCGACGACGACCGCATAATTTACCGAATATCACTACATAAAATGGTGCTTCTTTATGACCAAGCCAGTTATATACACTGGCGAAGGTTTTAATAAAATGGGCACTCGGAAGTCCTCGAATGTACAATACTGCTCTTAATGATGACATTGAAATAACGAGAAATCACGCGAGGTTTTGCCAATTGGGTTCACGGTGTACGAGCGTCAAACCGGACATAAAAAGTCGGTACACTCCTTAAAAACAGCTAGCAGCCTAACTAATGTAATAACTAAAATTGCAGGTGAGTTTGTGACACGAATTATCTTTATAAAACAATGAACCACTTTGATACAAGGATGTGAGCTTACTTATCAATGAAATTCTCTTATTCTGTTCCAACTTTAAATGTAGATTTTGTCAGATCAGACAACGAACAAGATTGTATTCCACCAAATTGAGGACACCAATACGGTCCCCATTACAGTTCGCATTTAAAATGAATTCACTAGTTGACTTTGAATCTTTGTTCTGCTGGTGATGGGACTAATGATGGGATTGCATTCCTCCACATTAACAGCACCAATATATAACCTGTTATTTACGACCAATATGTGGTCTACATCCACACGCACGGTGTAAAACACCAAACAAGAAAACACACAATTTTAAGTTGGTAGCAGCCGGAAGTTGTCCATCGTGCGCATAATGCGCTTTTATAAATCAAAAAACCATATTCATTAGATACAACGGTTTAATATCTACTTTGACATAGGTCCTAGTTATATGAAGTTATCATGTTTATGTTTATATTGTTAATAGGAAGAGGGGTTCATAAGTTATATTGAACTTGTCTTTAATTTCCATTGAACTATTTGGACCAACAAGAGACGTATTTACTAATTACATGGCCTAATACTTTAAAAGAATAGAAAAGACTTGATAACGTGTACTATGAATATAAAGCCTGTTTTATCTGAATTGATTTTGTTTTACTTTAGCTTTCTAAAGTTTGTAAAGCTGGGTAATCGGCATTCACAGATACATCACTCTACTGAAGGAAACAGAGCTGTGGAGCTACCCATTTTGATTGTCAACATCTATCTCAGCTTATTTTTAGCCAATCAGAATACACTCTAATCGAAGGCTACAGATATATTCTGTTTCCAGTCTGACGTCACGTTAGCCCAATCCACAAGTTTTATTGCATTTGTTGTTTTACATATTATCATTTACTTTTTATGCACTTTTTATGGTATTGTGACGAATAAAGTTGGTCAGGGATATATAAACAACCTGAAGACTGACAAAGGCAGAATTTTAACCAACCCTCGGCTTCACAATTCTACAGTGTGCGACTTTATAAGTTGTTGATCTTACACTTTGGACTAGATGTTGTAAAGTTGTTGTGCACTTATTGAAAGAAAGTATGTCCCTATTTTCACTTGTAGTCCACATTCTCTGGATATAGGTTTGGGTTACTGATAAGCTTTCTCTTCCTTTAACTTTGTACACTTAGAACATTTTACCCTAATAATTAAGAAGTTGTATTTATTTGTAAAATCATCAGCATTATATTCCGTGTTTCTTTTCTTGTATTTTTACCACACACTTTCAAACATTCAAAGTATTGCTTGTTTAAGTGACATGTAGAAGTTACGAGTACACAGTTATATCTCAACTGTTATTTCACAACAACATTATTATCTATTAACAACTTCTGCATTTATTATGTGACAACGTTTTGGTGTGGGCTCTTGCACCGTTATCAAGTCAATGTCACGTTGAATTGACAACGGTGTAAGAACCCATACCGAAACGTTGTAACCTAATAAATGCAGAATATGTTATCCAGAATAATGTTCTGAAATTCAAAGTATCTCGAGTAAACCAGGCGAGAAAAGAAGTGTACGTAATATCTTTTCTGTCAGGTCAGAATTTTTTCCATTAAATTATCAAAAATAGACGACCAACTGCCTGTGTAAGTTGAATAAAACATGTTCAGTTTCACCAAATACAACTTAATTTTACCGTTTTCAAGAATAAAGTATTCGATATTGAAAAGCTCAAAATCTATTTGATATTTTGGGATTAGTACGATATTGACTTTAATCTATTACATAAGTACAAGATGTAAGGTTGTATTGAGGTTGTTAGGTTGTATTTAAGTACTCTACTCACCTATTCATTAGCTGTTAGAATCCAGTGTAAAGGCATATACGTGTCTCTTCTTTTCTCCTTTCAATATTTGTAAAGACTTCAAACTGAACAGAATGTTGTAATGTAGTCATACTTAGTTTAAGGATATACGTATACAAAGTTATTGCAAAATTCGACCCAATTTATCTCAACTGTTGACCTGTTTTTTTTTATTAACAACTTCTCTCTACTTAACAGTTACACTCCTTTTGCTCTTTTGTAATGTAGGACATCGCCCAGCCTTTCAGTAGCACCTCTGCTGCAACTTCTGTTTCCGCGTTTATGGGTTTCGACTCAATGTGTTTTCTGTCAATACACATAAATATTCAAGAGATTACATGTAATCGGTTTACTGATCAACCGTGGAGACATTTTTTAACTGCTTTGACGTAGTGCAGCAGAGATGTTTTTTCTGACGACGCGAATCGGCGGAAATTGTATTCGACATCGGCGTCAGTCAAGAAAGTTTCAACGTTCACTCTTGTTGACCACACCTCTATATTAAATACTACCGTGCTAGCTGATGTGTATTTTTTTTTTTACAGATTTTCACATTATTTGTTGTGTGTTCGTCTTATTTATGTATTATGTCAATTATTCACATAGATAGCATAGCCTTCAATTGACTAAAGTGACATGAAGCCTACATGTATCTCTAATGATGTTTAACAATTCTTTACTGTTACAGAGTCCCCCCCTCCCTGTGGACCTTAGGTATAAAAGGGAAGTATTCCGATGGCTGCGGAGTTCGCGGGGTGTTTTTTTTTTTACGAGGTTTCTTTCCGGTTTTCCACCATACACCGGCAACGCAAATATATATTATAATCCTATTACTCTATTATGTGTAAATTTCCTCAATTCCCGGTACAGTTAAATGTAACAGACATGCATGCATCAGTGTGATAACACTTGTGTATCCAGTATAGTCTCCATGTCACTGACATGTTTATTGCCCTTAATCTGTATAAACTTTAATGACAACTGTGCTGTTAGCTTTTCTGGTATCTCACATGTGTATATATATATTTCTTGTTTGGGCGGCATTTAAAAGCTGGGTACATTACAAAAACATAAAGATAGATGGATTTTCAACTTCTGGATATATTGGTAAGCGACGTTTCAGCCTAGATGTCAAGACCGTTTTCAAGCAATGATTACAAATCTCAACAGAATATACTTTAAGTGGTAAAACACACAAAAAGAAAGCAAGTCGAAAACAGTTTCTTGACATATACGCTGTTCAAGTGATTATAATTCTGTCATTATTTCTTATAAAGGATGTCCTAATTGGCGGAGTCTTCGGGCACCGTGGCAGAGGGTCTCAGGGCAATTGCCCCCTTTTTAAATCAGACTTTCGTAGACTTCAGCCATTTTCTTTAAAGCGTATACACATCAAATCAAAATAAAAACTAACGTTATTATAACAATGGTGGTCACGTCAAAAAATGGCCACATCAAAATATGAAAAAATGTAGGCCTATGATAGGGTGCGAATGTATGCCACTATGCGATATTGGATAACTTACCGTTTCACTAGTCGAAAGGACAAGTTATATTTAGGCTGTATAATATATGTGTTGTTTTGTGTTTGAGAAGTTATATTTTACATCTGAGTTGCATACCACATTCAATATAATAATAATACCGCATACCACATTCAATATAATAATAATACCGCATACCACATTCAATATAATAATAATACCGCATACCACATTCAATATAATAATAATACCGCATACCACATTCAATATAATAATAATACCGCATACCACATTCAATATAATAATAATACCGCATACCACATTC
>JAVFBZ010195473.1:22944-33605 GCA_032466195.1 Katharina tunicata | reverse complement strand
AACATAATTGGTGATAGATTCTCACCTTGTCTTATTCCCGTTTTACAAAAAAAGTAACCACTAGTTTCATTGTTTAGGGGTATACATGATATTACGATACATACTAACTATAACATTGAAAATTTTCCCCCAATATATTGTAAGAGAGAAGTTTGGACCATCACCTCTCCATACAGTGTCAAAGGCTTTGCTAAAGTCAATGAACGCACAAGATAGTATGACAGCTTACCACTGATGATGACGGGGGACACTGTTATGTTTTGTTTACCAGAGTAAAAATAAATGTTTACTGCCATATTACGACATACCCCTTGTTGGAAAAGTTTGGGAATATATTTTCAGGCGCTTCTCGGTATTTACAGTGGAAAAGTAATCAATCTAAATGTATTATCAGTACATCAAGTTTCAAGACAAAATAATATTGAATTATCGTGCGTGTAGGGATGTAGTAGTACAGTGATCTTTCACGGAATAATTTGTCATTGGTCCCGTATTGGGAGCCAGTTAAAACCTATTGCTTTTCCTATCTTGTTCCTGTTTTGTTCCTGTTGCTGTTAATTTAAAAATAGCGTAAGAGAAACAATGAATACAGACTCTTACTTTATATATTTTTATTTTATTTTGTAATACCAGCTTAGCACATTTGTATGTACAATACTGTCGTCATAAAGTAACGATATACATATGCCCACTCATTGTGGTCAAAGACCACCATTGGTTTTCCAAATGCTCAAATGTAACCATTTGGTTCCATAGCTCCCTCGCAAACTTTTGGTGGCTTAAACCCCCTGGCACGCACTTTAATCAGCTCTTGTCGAGTACACGATTAAAACCTGTCAAGCGCCTGTTTGTTGACAGTTGGTACTAGTCGCCCTCAAGTATAATCGGGCTTTCACAGCCCAGTTTAAGATAGTAAACAACATCCGAATAAAAGCTCGATTTACAGTCCTTAACACCTCAAATATGGCCTATTAATATCACACTGACCACAAACTGCCACTCAAATATGTAATATCAATTCAAACATGTACACCAAAAAACTATTTGCAAGAAGAGGGGAAAAAATCAAGTAAAAAACACACTTATTATTTGAGAACTATTTTTGACGCTTACTATAGCGAAGTTGTAATGCTGGTCTTTTTCCCTGTCAGCAGATAGTTCCGGGCATGTATGCCAAATGGACTTATAGGTATATTAATGGTTTCCCTAGTGAATCGTCTTCAAGAATAGGCTGCCTTTCAAGGATTCGTTTCATGGATGATAACCCTAACATCTATATTTATGTATTTGTTTAACGTCATATTCATGGGTATTTCCCTTATAGGACGACTTTGGGTTGCGGTGTATGGTGGAAAATCGAAAACTTTCACTTATATTCATAAGGTCCACAAGGGAATCGTAACTATTCCGTCATGTGACAGGACTGAGCAGTCCAACTAACAACCACAAAGTCAAAGCTCGGCCATCTTAAAATGTATAAGGCATATCATATTTAAAGTGTGGAGAGACGTGTGAGTCCTAGTGAACTATAGGTCATTGATTGTCGCCTTGTTAGTATATCAGATCGAAGAGGACAAATATGTTGCTTAAATGACCAAACAGTAATACCTGAACTTGTAAAACGACGCAGAACAAATTGGCCAGGATTACAACATTAATTTATAATAAATACAATATTAATTAATGAAGAAAACGTAGGTTTAATTTAACCCCGTATCACCCTTGGTTGCATATTTGCCACAAAAGTTCAAAGATATAAATATAAAATAGTATAATCCAACATTAAAAAAATGTTAGTGTTTGTACCCCTTATAAACCAATGTTGCATATCCGCAACGTATAAGACTGCCCCTGGTGATGCATGTTGTGGTAACTCTTTTAAGAGAATCGATACCCACGTGTGTTGCAGCGAAGGTCATCACAGCAACTTTGGATGTTCCAGAATTAAATACCAGGTCACTTATCAGCCAAAACATGGTGTTGATTAATAAACTAGTATGTGTGGAACATGTGTACTAGATAGATCTTAACATGTGTGTGCGTGTGCGTGCACCGCACACAAGTATATTTGTATGTTGCAAATTTGCAACATTGGGTATTTGTGGTAAACGTCTGTATTTTCCCCTCCTGTCCTTCACTATACCACGGAAGTTCTGATTGTTTTATTGCATGGTCCATCCCGGTAATATAAATAAAGCAATATTTTATCTCTAACTAGGCACAATACATTGATTTAAAACGAAATATATTTGTTTAGACTGTCTATTGGTGAGTAATGTGGTGGAGTCGTAATTGATACCTGTTAGAATATACCAAATGCATAATTCCTATGTTATATTTTTCTTTTCAGGAAATATGACTAGACAACAGTTATATAACGCTACCGATGTCCTAATGGTAATGACAGTAACCTGGGCGATCTGTCGGATAGTGGAACTGACGACAATGGTGATTATTCACCGCATGTTTCTGATGAAAATCCTGTTGATAATAAGAGTAGCAACTCTGATAGCTCTGGGGATAACGAACCTCTGGCTAACCTTCAACCTGACAAGCGACAGAGAAAAACTACTTTTAAATGGAAAAGAGTAGACAACAAACCCCCTGACTCTCAATTTACTGGAGACGTGCCCGACATTCCAGACAACATTGGAACCCCATTGGAATATTTTCGAAGATATATCGGTAGTGAAATGATGCAAAAGTTAGCAGACATGACCAATGTTTACGCTATTAAAAAAACAGGCAAACAACTTGGGGCTACTGTAAAAGAACTTGAGCAGATAATTGGGATGTTTTTGCAGATGGGCTTTGTACGTATGCCTGTCAGCAGAATGTACTGGGAAATGGATACAAGGTATTCACCGGTAGCGGGCATAATGAGCCGCAATAGGATCCTAAACATTCTGAGCCTTCTTCATTTTGTTAACAACCTCGAGGTTAAAGACGATGAAAAAAATATCAACTTTAGAAAATCAGGCCATGGCTGACTGACTTCAGGGATAATGGTCCCGTTCAAGGGGAAATTTAGCAGTGTGAAACAATACATGCGTAATAAACCGCACAAGTGGGGGTTCAAAATATGGTGTAGATGCGGCATATCTGGACTTTTGTACGATTTTGATGTATATCAAGGGCGTAGCGTTGTTAAAACCGCGACTGAGGAAAGTATTGGTGTGTCTGGAGATTAAACTGTGATTAAACTTTGTTCCAAACTTCCCGAAGGAAAACAATACAAGGTCATAGCTGACAATTTCTTTACAAGTATTAAATGGATTGTCAAACTCAAAGAACGCGGCATATTGTACCTAGGTACTGTACGAACCAATCGTATAACAAACTGCCAGCTCACAGACGAAAAAGAATTGAAAAAACAAGGGAGAGGTAGTTCTGATCACCGTGTTGAATCGACCTGTCAGTTGAGCGTAGTCAGATGGAATGACAACCGAGCTGTTACATTAGCATCTTCTTACGTTGGTCCGGAACCATTCGACAAAACCAAGCGCTGGGATAAAGCTAAAAAAAGCCTTCGTAGATGTTCCTCGACCTAATGCTATACAGGTCTATAATAATTACATGGGTGGGGTTGACTTCCTTGGTTCCCTGATTTCAAAGTAGACAACCAATTAAATCCAGGAGATGGTATATCTACCTTTTCTGACACACTGTGTCAACCTCCCTTGTACAGGCTTGGCTCCTCTATCGCCAACATTGCCAAGCTCTTGGAATTCCAAGAAAGGAACAACTTTCCCACCGTAAGTTTCAAGCAAATGTTGCAGCTGCCATTACTCTTGTAAATGTACCAGTCCGAAAGAGAGGAAGACCAAGTGGAGATGTGATGACAGTTTACATCCCCTAAGCAAGGGAGAGTTGGTCAGCCAAGCGATGTGCGTTTTGACAATGTAAGACACTTGCCGCTAAAACTGGAAAAGCGTGGACGATGTAAAATGTGTAAAGATGGTTATACCGATACATCGTGTGAGAAGTGTGATGTTCGTCTGTTTCAATGAGAAGCGCAACTGTTACTCGGCTTACCATACTAAATAAGCAAACAAGTTGTTAAAATGGGACTCAGATACTACATGGGACTTAGTTAAGTACTTTTAAGATGTTATTTGTTAAGTAAAAGCCAACAGCATGTGTAATACATTTTCACATTGTTCTGTGTTTGAACAAATTTCAAATTAAATTGCAACCAGAGGCACCCAAAGTTGCAAATTTGCAACGTTTCCAAATTTGGTAAATTTTGGTTGCCGAACAGAAATTTCAGTGCTTTATGTTTATTTGATGGTTTATAAGTATGGTATCACAGTGCAATATATTTTTTTTCATAAACACGCCTATGGTTGGGCTCTACGGGATAAAACAACGCTTCGAGATCTCTGAGGATAACCCTAGTCAACTTGAATTTAAATGAATTTACAGGACTGTAGCAGCATACATATTCGATACTATTTCGTTTGATTTTTTTCAAGTGTAACGTCTGTCGTTAAAAAGCAAAAGTTATAAGAAGTATGAACTCGACTGGTCCATTTCTACTTCGGAAGCCTGTTACAAGCTTCCAAAGGTCATAAATCTAGTGCAAATAATATGGTATGTACGTTATTTCCTTTCCTTCGAGATTTTTTTTCTCGAAAAGTGTACCAAGTCAATGATTAAAGTTGAGTGAAGAACCTTACTCCCCAAATCTCTTAACACGCGTCACATATTCCAGGACGGTTGTTGCCAAATTTATTTCATGGTTCTGGTTGGTTTAGGTAGCGATGCTTCATAGTAAGGACACACGTGAGAGGTGAACTCTTTGCTGGGATAAGACTTAAATTTGATCCAGAATCAAAACTTAAAATAATGAGAACAGGTTCCAATGCATGGTAGTTAAGGGCACTTGAAGGATTGATAAGGTACAAGAGAACATCGACGTAGATATGTAGATGTAGTAGTGTGTGTCTCTCTGCAGTGACATGGATATCAAACGTGTATTTGGTGGCGGAAAACAAAAGACGGCTCAGGTAAGATAAAACAGACTCGCACACCTTGTTTTCGCATTAATAACTTCATATAAAGAGTTGAATTACAATCCCTTTAATACCCTCATTTCCCACATCAAAGTTGTTGTGAGTCTCTTACAGACTTGGGAAAATCGTAGGCAGTCCTTATTAGACGATTTAATTATGTCATTAATCCATATTTTCTTTCCAAAACTTGGACACTAGAATATAGCTATTCACGATCAACTCTCTAAAGAACGTGTTAGATGACAGTATAATCATCCAGTTCCGTAATTCAACATTTTTGATATCAAAATTTAATGCTTAAAAGTGTTAATAATTTAGTTTGTCAAATGCCAGGCAATACCAGTTCACGTTGTTAGGTTGTGTAAGCAAAATGTCCGCTGTCCATTCAGATACCGTTGTCTCGTTGTTTTTAGGTAAGCCAGGGTTTTGACGAGGTTCCAAATTGACGGCAGATGTGTCTGTCGCGTAAGTATCACAGATACAGAGGTTTTAAACAATACTCTAATTCGATAAAGCAATACTTTGTTCCATTTGTAAAGCCAAAATTAATCTTAAAACATGTTTAACAGTGACAAAAGACTGACTGTCGATTCTATTCTGCCCTTTAATTCAAAGCTGTCCACGCGTAAATTTAAGAATCAATATAACATCTGATACCCATAAATAAGGGGGGAAATGATAACGATTAAAGTTTATAGGCTAGTGCAAACCGATCTGACTGTATTTATCATACAAGGTGCTACCCGTGTTGTTGACAAAGCTTCAGAGTTGAGGTAACGTGATATCGATTGCCATTGCAACGTAATCCTCGGCATAACGACAACTTCTGACATTTTGGACAAACGCACTAGAGCCTATACGTACTCCACGAAATGACAAATTTGGCACGTTGCCAAGTTCCGTAAAATTCCCAGGCAGCGAAACTTTAACAGAGAAAGATTAGATAAATTTGTATAAAACGTCACAATTCATTAAATCGGATAAAACGACTTGAGCTTATCCAAACCAATTCAGAATTATTTTTTTTTTCAGCCCTTTTGACGTATTGTATTCCCTTCTGAATCTTCTGATGAGTTTATCCCTATTAGATATAGTTCCATTCAATTTATTTTATTACCAAGCATGATAAGAAAAAAAACACATTATTATCCTTATTTCAGTTACTGTTATTTGAAGTCATTTTCAATTTGGTTATGAAAAAATGTTTTACAAAGGCTATTCCTTCCATTTCAAAACATATCTTATTTCTACTGAGTAGATTGCGTACCCGTATAAGAGCTGGTTTATATCGGTGTAGTTTAAACATGTTTGAAACAAACTGGTGTCAGATTGGTGATTTTTAAGGCTGTGAATGGAACACTAAAAAATCAAATTAACAGAACGTTAATTTTGCAACAATAAAATGTCCCTTTATTTGTACTTACTGTGTTAAAAATATGACGTCTAATGTCTGTTTAACATTTCTCCACTAAACGTCATGGGTCAAAATTATTTACATGCTCGTGACAAATGTGTAAATATAATTTTGTATATTTTTAAATAAATCTTACAACAAAAAAACCCAGGATCCCTTGTGCAATACTTGCTTCAGCGTAACATGGCCCTCTTAATTGGCCGCTTATTTGCATTGTTGCAAAACATTTACTACAGTTTGACCAGTAAAGACTTTAAAAAAATTGTCAATTCTTAAACAAAAACCGCACTTGTTCGTTTTTTATTGTATTGTGTTTGACAATACAATGCCGTTTATACCATTACTAAATATCCGGACAATCCTCCTTCGGTGAAACCTATTGTTGCACATTAATCAAGACAAAAACACTAATATAAAATTTGATTAAACTAATAACACTTTTATCCCTGAGAACTAATAATTCAACAACATCCCCCAGCTGAGAAATTTTATTGGAAAGAAATTTTGTTAAATATCCCATGCATGCTCTGTGATGGGAAAGATAGATTTAGACTCATTGAGATTTATTGCTGTTCTGGCCAGACTAACGAAAATTGAGCACGGAAAATGTTACTTTGGGGAATGCTTATTACACATTCTAATAAATATGGTGTTTAGATCTTCCAATAATTCTTCTGGGTTTAAAAATTACACACGCTCATATTGGCTCGTAAAATGTTAACGGTCTGAAAATATTCTCTTTCACGGTTGATTTTGCTACATTTTTATTTAACTGTAAAGGATAAACTTCATTCCATCTTCGTCTGCTACGATTATTCTTTTAGTTTTCTTCTCCTTTTTTTGCTTTCCGGGTTGTCTCGGGAATGTTTCTTGTTTTGCCTTGTCGCTGCATTCCACGTTTTTGAAGTGTCTGTGGTTATTTTTTACATGTATGTATTTTATCTTGTTTAAGCGGCATTTAGAAGCTGGGTATATAACAAAAACATGGCGACTGAGATGGATTTTCAACTTCTGGGTATATTGGTAAGCGACGTTTCGGACTAGATAATAAGACCGTTTTCAAACAATGATTACAAATCCCAACAGAATAAACTTAAATGGTAAAAGAACAGGTTATTAATTTGTTTAGAAACTGACCTGATGTCCACGTTAGAATGACACGATGTTACATTAGAATGACGTTGTGACAGTTTTACTTTAGAATATTAATTTGTTCAGAAACTGACTAGAAATATGAACACTGTTATATCATAGTTATGTATTGTCATAACGTCAACACTGACATGACGTTATTCTAAAGTAAAACTCTCACAACGTCATTCTAATGTTACATCGTGTTATTTTAACACAGCCATAACGCCAGTTTAATCATAAGATCATTTTGAAATCATGCTGATTGAAAAAAACTCCTGTTTATCCTTCTGAAGAGGAAACCAAACGGAAACGTAAGGAGAGAGAAGTTCATTGGATTAAAACACTTCAAAAATTGTATCCATTGGGTTTCAACCTGGAACCCGGTAAAGGCTCCTGGGTAGACATTATTGTACATATTTTATACTAAAACGATACCTATTTGATTATTCGAGAATTAAGGTGCATTTTACAGGAAAGTGGTCCTGAAATGTTTCTGATCTCCTTTAATACATTAGTACTCACAACAACAAACACTTAACGGTTATCATATGTACACATGGTGAGTCAGTATAAGTGCATATTCATTGCGTATGTTTTATCAAAACAGCTTATAATTATTTCTGCTTTTTGGAAAACCATGTGATATCAAAGTTTATCTACATGTTAATACGATTTGATGCCATTAAGTTAATCAGCTACATTTATTGTAAAGTGATACAGTTCCATGAAGATTTATCGTATTTATTCACTTCATTGTGTTTTTTTACGTACTCATGGGTATTTTATTTAAGCAACGATTTTTTTGCAGGTTTATGCCGAAAAACCCAATAAAAATACCTCGTTAAGACTACCCCACGATATCTGTTGCTACCGGAAACTTTCCTCATTTACATTAGGTGGACAAGCACAAAAGATCTAGATCTGGTCAAAAGTACATTGAAGGACATTTGTGTCTAACGAGCAGGCATCTTGGCCTGGACTTAACCCTCTTATATCATTGAACCTTTTCTATTTAATGCGCAATTTTTGTAGCTAATTCATTTTGTTTCTCTCTTCGTCATAATTATCACAATGTTTTCATGTATGTTTAGTCCATGATACGCCAACAAGATTATCACGCATAATTTTATATTCTCAAGTCACAAACCGATTTTTCTGGATTTGCTTTCAAAACGTCTTAAAGAACTACTTAATGCTATCAAAAAATTCTCATAGAAAGCTTTCGACGTTATTCTGTCGCAACTGATTACTCTCATAAATCGTGGGGCAATATTCGCCCACAAGCGCTCAAGTAAAATTTGAAAGTCAAATCCTTTACTCTTGGGATATTAAATGTCAACATATATCAAGTTCCGCATACAATAGGACCTTATTATATGCCGTCAATATGAATATTCAATTGTCTGGTTGTTTTATATGAATGTTTGTCCTTGATTCAATATCCATTCAAAAGACACAACAATTGGAAGACCCAAAATGTTTTAGACAAGCCTTAATATATTTATACAACGATCTGCCAATGTTTGTTTCAGGTGTGTATTAGTTTATTTACCTGAAAGTGGTAACTCTGACAGGCATATCAAATATTATAATTGGTCAAACTAATTAAAATTGTACTCGATGGCTATCACATTCTCGTTTATTATCAAATGATCTGGTGGACCGAGGGTCACAAGTACGGTAACTTTTAGCATGGTCCGCTACTAGACAAGTCATAAGTGTTTTAGGAGACTGAGCAGTCAGTACCCTACCATGTGAGCCATGCCGACAACATCTTCTCTTACTAGATATCGATTTTTTCTTTGAATTTCCCGAATTAGCAAACAGTTTCATTCCTATGTGCATGCTGTCAAAAACTTATAAATGTTCCGGTAATTTGTTGTAGATTAACATAACACAACATGACACGATATTGGAAGCATAACTGTAGTTACAGTTTCTGGTCAATTTCAAGCTTGGGAAAGTCCAAACAAATACAATGTTCATCTTTAAAGTTAATTGCTAATTTAATTTACTATTACTCTGGTATAGGTTGTATGTTTCTTCGGCGCAGATTTTATGTAAAGTATGTACTAAAATGTTCCAGTATGTACTCAAACTATGCTTCAATTTAGATTGTCCGAAAAGTCAATTTGAAGACGACGGTTCCCTACTTAACTACCTCTTGGCACAAGAGTGTTCCAATGTAAATAAGCCGTTGAAATGCGGGGAAGTTGATATTGTACGAGGTTCCGGAAGACCAAAGCAGGACAAGAAATTCCAATGCATATCATTAAACATAGAGAGAGTATTCGAGCATATAGCCTCAGATTCTTGGTATAATATTCAATAGTATTTTCGTTTTTTTGGGATAACGCTCTTTGATACTAAACAGATTCTACTTCAGGAAATTGTGCAGACTGAGACCCTTGCGGGAATCGAACCCACGGCCCTCAGAGTTAGGCACTGAGTCGCCAGCAGTAAATGCTGGCCACCTAAACCACTCAGCCATCCGATCACCTGGATACATGAGTGGTTTATGTGGCCGGCGGTTCCTGCAAAGGTCTCAGTCTGCACAATTCCCTGAACTGGAATCTGTCCAGTACCAAAAAACGAAAATACTGTTAACGGCCACTTTCCAAAAGACAAAAAAAAATCATAATATTCAATGCATCGTGCGTGCTAAATTTGGTAACGATCACTCGAAAACAAGACGGGACAACGGAAAAACTTCACGAAAAATAGCAGCCTTCAATTCAACCTAAGGTGCCTTCGTTCCGGAGTAACCCCGCGAAGCCTAAGACTCAAACATTTTTGTCAAGGTTTAAGGCTCCGCTTATAATCAACAAAGCGCAGAGACAATTACTAAATGAGAGAATCCGACACATTAACTCCACTCTCCATGTCCTGTACCAAAAGCAGTCTGAATTGTTGGAAAGACTTCTCTTCAAGAAGATGCAATACACCTGCTTGTAAATTGCACCGATCAGGCTGTCGCAACATGAACGTCAAATTAAGATGTCCGTGAATCTAAAATCCAAACAGCAATCTAGATCTGATCAAGATTGCAACTGGACAGGCCAACTGGACAGACCAACGGGAGAGACAAACTGGAGAGA
>JAVFBZ010195472.1:0-59410 GCA_032466195.1 Katharina tunicata | reverse complement strand
AAGCTGTAAATGATATTATTTCTTTAAGTTTGTGGAAGTTTTATATTGTGTTTCTTGCCTGGGCTGGGGCAGGGACAAAATTGCATAGAAGATCATATATTGCATTGCAGCCTGCTATCATAGTAAAACATTGTTTGCAGTAAAAAAAACAGTAGTAAATTAACTGACATAGATGTATTGGTTTGTCAGCTGATATTAAGCTTTTATAGCTAACTGGTGTTCATGGTTACAATAAATATTAAAGAGGTTATACCGGATATTAGGCAGCAAAAATATCTTCCACGTATAAAGCATAATTAATCTTTACACCGAGGTATAGAGGAACATGTGTATTGATTTGACACGATACAACAAAACACTAACTGGCTTACATTTATCATGATACTGGCTAATATGCATCTGAACTCAACACAGGACAAATATCCCATTTGCTCAGAGAGTACCAGGGCCACAGGAAGCCCCACCAGCCCCTAGCGATAGAATAGTGCCAAGATGTGAAAATACAGTGTAGTCTGTCTACTTAAGGAATATCTCCATGAGACTAAGTTTCACATATTTCCAAAGGCATAGTTCACAGGACATCAGAGTAAAAAGAATGATCTCAAGAGGGCAATAAATTATTCATATCTCCCTCATATGATATTTTCTCATGTTATCAAGTAATGACCACTCTATATTAAAGCAGTGAATATTTTTATTGAGAAAACTAAACAAGGGTTAGACTGAAATCAAACAAGAACACATTAAAAGCCATAAATTTATGGGCCGAAAACTTGACTTTGACATACGGGAAATGCTTTCCTCTAATAAGGCTAAAACAATGGTGGGAACATTTCTGAATCTTGCTCAGAAAATAACTTGCTTGAGACAGCACGTTCAAAAGAACAGTGACCTAATGTATTAAAATGCAAAATACCAAGGAAATAAAAGACATCCTTCCCCAAGCTCCACACAGTTTATAGACATTGTACCAAATAGTTTATGGATGAATTTGTTTCCTTGATTAGGGTTTTATGCCTAATTATTATTTAAAGTTGACTTTCCAGCCAAATGTGTGAAGGAACCCACCTTCAGTTTAACCAACAACAAACAGAGACAACTCTGTAAACCACATCATCAGATTGTTGAAACATTTGTTCTGATAGATGGTGGTTTTCCGTCAAACTTATTGTAAATTACTCTAAATAACCCTGTAGCATCCCAATGGGAGAAGGAAATAACCCTGAAATCTTTAACAACAAACATTGACGGCACATGATAAGAACGGTTTATTTGTTTGATGTTTTATGCCATAAATTAGAAGCTTATTTCACTCATATGATGGTGTCCCCAAATCCGTTTCCAGGCCGTTACTTCTTAGAGTATAAGGAACAGGAAGCTCCGACAATCCAAATTCCTTGTACCATACAAATTTAGTCTTGTACATACTATTTTCTTTAAACTACTGCCCGTTCAGGGACCAACAGTTTATTGCAAACTGACAGATTTAGCCTCTTGGAGAAAGGAAATATATCTTTACATATTTGAGAATAGTTCCTGTCCAGTTCTGACATGTAGTGTGGCTACTATTTACAGTCCACTTAAGATCATAGTAAATCTGACACAGTCATTAAACTTGTGACTGTGAACAAATACTACTCTAATACTACTCAGCAAAACACTGTAATGTGATATATGGTACCACATTCTTCTAATAACACCACCAGTTACTGGCAAAGAACAATGGAACAGCAGGCCCAATGAATTAATCTATACTGATGGATTTATAGTATTGTGGGAATAAGGTAAACAAGCCACAATGTATCATTCATAAATCAGCAGGTGTGGTTTTATTGCTCAAGCATTATAATCTTGAGTCTTCTATGTTATTTATTTGAACCAAAAACATAGATATGAAGAAAGAAAAAAACATGGCAGGGTTTTTCACTTGTGTTGTAGACAGAATGAATGAATCTATACTGACGGGATTTATAGCATTGTAAGATTAAGGCCAATTAAGGAAGTGAGCTCTTATATATTATTTATAATTAGAGTAAATTGCATTATCTCTCAACCAGACAGGATCATGATCCCATCTGTAAGTTGAATCTCTTGTATGTTCTTATTCTTAAATAGAAAACCAATCAGTCGAATAATTGAAGGTACTGTAATTGACTGGCCCTGTTATCGTGCCCCTAAAGAGTTATCCCTATGAGCAGTTGCGAGAAGGTTTATAGCTGATTATAGGTTGTACAAATTCATGACTTACATGTGAGTGTTTTTCTATGTTAATGTATGTAAAACGAAAAATATATTTTTATTCTACTTTTATCTTCTGTATTTTTTATAATTTATATGGCATGTTGTTTTCAATTTTTATAATTTTAATGTTATACAAAACAATAACTACCAAAACACCAAGGTACACAACAAGTCAACAAGTACTATACAGGTATAAGCAATTAAAATTATTTTACATCAGACAGTTTAAATTAATCTTGAATGTCTCTACAGCACAAATCAAATTGCAACATCAGTGCCATCAGATCCAAGAGTTACTCAATTATTGTCAGACAGCAGTTGCATGTAAGGTATCAATTTATCAAGGTGCAATTATACAGGAGCTGAGCCTTACTTCATGAAGCATGCTCATATCTCAGACGGTCGCTTCTTTGCCAAACATAATTACGTCCTAAAAATGTCCATGCACAGAAAATATTTCACTACCACTTGGGTGTAAAGTATGTTTTACATGAGTCAGAGCTGTGCTTCGAGATGGCAAAGCGCAGCTAGAGGGTCGTAACAAGTCGAGAAAGGTGGATTTACTACGGGCTTGGACATGTCTCAGGTTTAATCAATGATTGTAATGGAGACAAATTTAAGCTGAAAATCGTAACCCTGTGCTCTTGATTACACATTGGCTTTGTTGTGGATTGAAACTGCTTGTTGTATATAGCCTAAATCTGTCATTTTTACTACCTCTTCTGGATATTTGATGTTGCAAGCCTCTCTTAACGCAAGGATAAATCAACAAGCCAATTCCCAAAGCCAGATAATATTTCAACATTTACAAAGCTCTTAAAAACTTTGCTAAAACCGGCTATAGTTTTCTTTCGTTACACATGCACTCAAGTTTAATATTGTCAGATAGGATATAGGCCCATGTAATTTACAGTCACGAAAGTTGGCATTTATGATGCTTTGGTTTAGTTAGGTAAAATATGAAGAAACAAAACAGTCTTAGTTTCCCAATAAATCAAGAGTTCAAAGAAATCCTGCTTAATGTGTTGGACAGAGATACACTCAAAAGTTATGCTTCAAAAAAGTAAGAAAAAATATATTTAAGTTAACCTGCTAATATTGATCTAATTGACTAACTAGTTACGGTCATTTACAGCCACTTTTGTGATACTAGTGTCTCCTTTAAACCAGAAAAAGTCTGTGTAGTCGTCATCATGGAAATGAAACTAGATTTCTCACTCATTTATGTACATGGCAACACCAAGCCAGCAGCTCAAGGCTTTGCCAATTGGTAATTAAGACAAACACTTACACGTAAAGATGTAAATAAAACTTAAAAGAAGATACATGAAAACATAACTAATTGAAACCAGAAGATTATCAACATAGTCACTTCAAAGCAAAAATATACTTCTTCTAAAAAGCAAGAACAACCTAAAGTGACAGTTCTGATAAATGATATACAGCAGTATTCATGTACTTACATGCTTACTTATACATACTTATGTTTAATACAATACATCATCTTGTCATGCATCGTTAAGGAACGAACAGCAAATGAAGTATTGTAAACATAATTTGTAATTTTAAGCACAACAGGTCATCCCAGGTACAACAATCCTCCTACATGTATATTCACCAAAAGAAAAAAATAATATTTTTTTTTTACTGAATTATCCCCAAAATAACATAATTTAAGTTGACACATTAAATAAGTAAAAAAAATTAGACTCAATACATAAAAAAATATAAGAAAAGTTTGTCAATTAAAGCAAAATCTGAGCTCCTCTGCTTTAGGGTTTGTTACATAAGAATGGCATCATAGTTAACAGCTGTTTCTGTCTATGTTGAAAATATGACTGTCACTCAAAGATTACAAAATTATAACCTTTTTTTTTTAAGAAAATCTATTTATTGGTTTTAAAGTCATACTCTAGGATATTTCACCTACATGACGACTTTGCGTTGCCGGTGTATATTGGAAAACTAAGGAGAAACCTCATTAAATCCACACTGCAAAATCTGCAGCTCCCGGAAAACTTCCCGTACCCGTATATACCAGAGGTCACTTATCTCAATGAAATCTTCGCTTTGATAATATAAAGATATAATGGTGATTTTTTTCAAAGGGGACAGAATACTTAGGCTTCAAGTATATTAAGGGTTCATTATACTCAGGCTCCTGGTACATGAACATGTATATTCAAGTATATTAATGGGGTTCACTATACTCCTGGTACATGTATATTCTAGTATTTTAAGGGTTCACTATACTCGGGTTTCTGAAATATGAACCAGTTCTTGGGAAGAGAATGCTCAAGTTTCTTGTGAAACTAGAGGTCAGCATATTCAGGTTTCTGGTGTCATAAGGGGTCAATATACCGATATCGAGGTTTCTGATATATATAGGGTTGGCATACCCAGGTTTCTGCTATATAAAAATATATGTTCGGAGGATCACCTTTAATGAACTATACAAACATTTCTGTCATGAAAATATAGGCCAGTTAAGCAAATGTTATACCCGAATATGAAATTAAATTAAATATTGCTTCAGGGTGAAAATTTATTCAAACATAAATAATTCATCAGAGGGAAAAATTTTTTTAGATGTACGATCTTGACAATTCATAAAACATGTGACTGATGTGAGTATCTCCTAATAGATTTTCATTGTTCATTTATGTCAACTGATATCAACATCATTATACACACTTTTGGTTATTTCTGAAGTATGTAAAATTTATATAAATTTAAAAATTATCTATCTGATCAAAGAATAGATAGAACACATAATGTGTGTGGAAAGGTTTGTATGTCTGTTGGATATAGTTTTATACCGTACTAGAAAGCTGTTTATCTTAGATCACATTGTTGATATATTTAATATAGTTTAAAAAATCATTAAATAAATTTCTGAACACTTCAGCGCTGAATTGACAAGTATCTGATTGCAGATTTCTCAATTAAAATAATAATAATAATTATAATAAAATGAATGGATCACCCGGCCCACAAGCCTTTTATAAAGAAAAAATGCATAGGCTTATAAGTCATCTATTAGGTTATTTACTTTGAACATCATGGCAGTTAATTATTACTTAAATAGGACTAATTGTTTTCATGAGAATGAAGTGGTTAAGAAATTCTTACACAGATTTATTGCACACCTCATATTATTTACCTGTGAAGCACAAGTGAATAATGGTTCTTCTCTTTGGCTGAGACAGATATCAGGTAAACAATTTGATCTGGGCGAGAGAAGAGGGTGAGGTACATAGGAAAACCTCACAGAATGAATCTACATTGGGAGAGGTTTGGTTAAATACACAACGCAACATGACACTTATATAGCTCTGATTAAAAGTCAGCACTTGAGTGTTGGGTAATTCAACAAACATAATGACCTTAGGCAAAGTCACACTTGTTGACTTCAATGAAGAAAGTACAGGTAAAAATAAACTTTGTACTTCATAGAAAATAGCAATGTGTCTGAAAAGAATTTAAACCAGGGCCATTGTTGCTTCTTAAATAGCCCAAACTCTAACAAACAATTGGGCTTTTACGCCAGACTTAAGGTTATTTCAGTCATATGACTGCGTGCCAGCCAAATATGTAAACACAAAAATGCTTTTGACGAAACGGGCAACAGAGAAAGACGAACAAAGATAGAACACAAAACAAGACACCACAACAAATCAGCTTCCTGCCCTAAAGCTCAGAGCCCCAGGGCACAGAAAGCTCTTGCCCAAAAACCCTAAAAAAAACTGTATCACAATAGAATACTTCACTTGTCCGACTCAAGATACAAGCAATATGTTCATATGTATAATTTTAGATTTCGGGCTAAATTGTATTATAAGGTTCTGTAATAATCTGTCAATTTTGTCTGGACAATAAATAATTTACAAGGACATAGACATTTTGACACTCTTATAGTCCACTAATTACATTTATTCCTTTTATGATAAGCCCCAGTGAAGCAGTAGTGTCTAGGTTGAATATCCAAATACTTTTTTTTCTGCTACATTTCCGACATTAAAGCTTGCCATAAGCCATTCCATTATACAACAGGGTTTAAACAAATTCAGAGAATACATTATCAATACATTATGTGAATTATTATCTTTTTTTTTTATTAAATTCCACAAACTCAATGCGTACAATGTGTTCCAATGTGCTTGTTATACACTGTATGTGGTGCTCACCAAGTCTCGGTTCTTTTTTCATTTGTTTACTCGATGTTTGTTGTGATGCAGTTAACAAATATACCTGTACAAAATCTATAAAGAGCCATTATTTTAATATAAATATACATGATAATAGTTCAAAAAGGTTTTATTTTCACTTTCCTAATATTACTTTTCTAAAGTTCAAAATGGTTGCGTTAGTACTGCTGTTCGCTGTTGAAGTAAACTCCCATTATATGACTGAAATATCACTGAGAACCGAGTCAAACAACAATCAATCAATCAATCCATGTTTTATGATTGGGTTATTTCCCTTTAACATTTCCTGTAGTAGTAGTAGTAGTGTATGTCTAATGGTCTAGAAGAGACAAACCACACACATACAGGATCTTCTACTCAAACTACTTCAAACTCAGCCATCTGTGTACACAGGATATACACTAGATGGCTATGTTATAGCTTTAGCGGCTTTTCGATTAAATAAGTCAATCAGTGTTTAAAACCACAACAAGGGCTATCTATATATCTACCAATTCAGCTTCAAACACATAGATTTCAAATATAATAAAGCGAACATCCCAATTGGTTTATTTGTGGGGGAAAACTATTAGTTTACAATTTTTCAAGGTACTGGTACTGATAGTGTTTAATTTTATGGGTATCTTGGTCACTTTTGTTTAATGTCAGACTTTAAAGAAACTCAGAAGATAAGAAACAAAGATTGTTTTTTGATCTGTGACCATATATATGGACTACAAAATTTTCTTTCTCTACATTTATACAAAAATATATATGAAGACGTTGGTGCTATATTTTAAATAAACACATAAAATTAAATTAAACATGTGAAATTTTGGCTTAACAAAACCAGAAAGAAGGAGATGATTCTGAGTACCTATAGTCTACATTTGAAGCAACGTAGACATACTCTAAGTTGTAGAACAGAGCTAACAAAGCTGTGTGTTATTCCAGACAATACACCCCAAAGTGACAGCTCTGAGTGTGAGTATATGCAGGAGTTGTTCCAGGATGACAAGGGATACCCTTCCTGAAGTGGATGCACTTTTGGGCAACCAGCACAGCACTTGTGTGGTCTGAAATACCTAAAGCAGAAAGACAATCTACATGACGATTATGCAAAGCTACACTTCAGTAGGATTCCAACTTCACTCTTTGCTCAAAGCAACAATATCATTGATGTTATAAATGTCTTAGTGTAAAACTCTTGGTCACCAAATCTGTGAATTTGCTTACCAGTAAAACTCAAATATAAAGTTACACATAAATGAAACTTAGACAAAAAACAGTACTGAAATTTTCAGTTTCTTCTCTATTACAGAGTTTTAATTGCATGTTTTAAACTAAAAATGTTCAGAAATAATTCGCACTATCCTGTTATGGTATTCAATGTGAATCTTTTAGCCTTGAAACTATTTAGCAAAAATTGCACTATCCCATGCTGAAATTCAAATTAAAAGTTTTAACATAAAATGTGGCAATCTTTTTTCAAATAATCATTACCTACATGTTAAACTTCTCAATGCGACTTAAAGGAGGTTCTTTGTTTAAACTTACCGCCGAGAAGAATGGTAAAATAAATTAAACTGAATAAGGTTGGTGATGAACTTATTGTACAATGATTGGTGACTGTGGTATTGATTCAGGCAATTAAAACCATTATCTCAATTTTAGAAATAGATTGGTCTAGAAGTCATCCACTCTTCATAATACAAAGAACTACTCCAAATGGAATCACCAAAATAATCCAAGTAACATATGTTAGTCAGAATCCACCTTGACAAAATTCTGCCCTTGACTGACAAGAAGTTTTTTAGACGACTGAAGATGGTCAACATTCCTCTAGTAGACTGGAAAACTTGCCAAGTGAAGACTAATTATACCTACTTAACAGATCTTTTGTTGATTTTATTAAATGAATAAAATGTTTGTGCCAGTGATCTATATCTAAACTCAAAGTGACATATTTGATAGTATATATTTTTGTATAAATGTAGAGAAAGAAAATTTTGCTTGCCTCCACCGAGATTTGAACTCGGGCCTCTGGCTAGCAGGGCCTGTGATAGTATATATATTAATAGAGATCAAATCAAATGTTGAATTTAATTTAATCCTGCCCTGTCAATACGTTATTGATTTGTAGAAATAGTTCATCCACTATATAGCATTCCAGTTCAATTTAACTTAATTGCCACAGGTAGGTTGACTTTACAAACAACATTGTAAATTTAGAAAAATAAAACAATGCTCTTTGGACTACCACCCATTTAGAGCTACCAATTCACTTTGTGCAGCTTATGTTAGGGAAACTGGCACATATGAATACAAACATTTCTCTTTTAGTGCTCATAGAGGCTATTGGATAGCTAAAAATTGTAAATGTTAAAAATCAAATTTCAAAAACCGTAATGACATTACTGATTTATCATTTCAAATGTGAATCCTTCAAATGATCAGTTTAGGTTTGACACTTTGACGCAGCATAAAATAGATGAAATGTGTACTATTATTCTAATTAAACTAACTGCATGCATTCTGATTTTCATTTAAATGTTATGTATATATCAAAATCAATCAAAAGGCCATTATATCCATATCTTTAAAGTTCAGAAGTCCTTCCTTTAAGTCCATGTCTAAATTATAATCAGACAAATGTATAAAAATCAAACAAACACAGCAAATAATAAAATATTTAGAGAAACATTAAGTGACAACTTTCTCTAACCTGCACACACCACCCCTCCCCTGAACCCTTTCTCAACATAAACATACTCTGCCCTATAACACTTATTTTAAGTTACATGCCCCCCTTTGCTCCCTGAAGTCCACTGACCTATCTTCTAACTCTATGACAGCTGGGAGGCTTTTCAGATTTAGGAGTTAGCAATCCATCATTCTGTCAGCCATTGAAAACTACAGACATTTCTCCCATTATTCATGCTATCATTTCCCATACAACAAACTTCAAAACTATATAATGCTCTGAATTTTCTAGCCGGCTTAAATCTTTCATTAAAAAAGCTGTATAAACAGTATAGTATTGGCTTTAATTTTGGACATCAAAAATATGAAAGTTATTGGGTTTCTGTCTTTTATTGATAAATACTTCAGAGATCAGCATAAGATTTTTCAATGACAGTACAGTAATGTTTACAGAATGTTTAGAATTACATGAAATTGGAGAGAAATTCAATATTTCAGTTTCAAATACAAACAAAATATTATAAGTTAGAATAACAAAATCAAAACCTATTATTTATTGTGTACTATTTTTCAGTAAGTCATTGAATATTTGTAAATTGTTAATAGTTATTTTATTAAAGTAATTACTTTGAGGAAATGATAAAACTGTTTGGTATTATCTTGGTTAAAGAAAAAAAATGATACTAGTTTTGAAATCAAGAGACTGAACAGACTTTATTGACAAGTATATTAAAATTAATTATAGACAAGAAATAGATCAATTTGTTAGATATTTTATAGGTTTTGTCCATTATGTTGAGAAGAGTTAATGTATGGACTTGCTAAATAGTGTCAGTCAATGTAAAAACCTTAACCCGTTCATACATGCGGAATATTCCATATCTGTGGACTGAATCAAATCAGTGTTAGAAATTCCATTGATCAATGACAAGTCCTGAGGTCAACAAGATTGATGATCCTGATTTTAATCACACCCCAAATGACTTCTATTAAAATGCACACTTAGACTTCAATAACTCCTCACACATCTAGCTTAGGGTTTTAACTGTGAATAGTCAAAGATCTCAAACCAACACTGTTCCTTTCAAAGCCCCAAACTTTGTTGGATCTGTCAGTAAATTGGAAAACTTTTTATTTTTCTACAAGATATAACCTCCAGGATTGTTAATTCAGTGGACTGAAATTTTAAAAGTCTTTGGATATAAAATGCAGTTTTAAATCCGTTAACTTTGTTTACAAGCACAATAACACATCAGAAATAGATTCATGAAATATTTAAAAAAAATTTTTTAGCATTTTAGTTTAAAGGTAAAAATTCAATGGCACATAAAGATTTAATACAGACTTATATAATTTTTTTATAGACATACATATATATATATATCTTATTTGAGTGGCATTTAGAAGCTGGGTAAATTAAAAAAACATGACGACTGAGATGGATTTTTCAACTTCTGGATATATAATATATCTTCTTATATAAAACTTCTCCAATATATATATCCAGAAGTTGAAAATCCATCTCAGTCGTCATGTTTTTGTAATATATATATATACATTTTGAAATGCAATCTTTTTGCTTGGGAGATAAAAAAAACTTAAGGGAAAGAAAAAGAAAAAAGAGGGAGAAACAACCAACAATGATTGGAATGACATTACTCCAGTACATGTTCATTCAGGAAAAAATCTATAAATATATGCACTACCAAATGACAACATGTCCAGAGATATTGAGCAGATCAGGGCACAGTAATTAGTGATTCCTTAATCAGCCGCTCGTTAGTCAGCTTCTCGAAACTCATCTATCATCCGCCAGTGAGTGGATGTCAGTGAATGTTACATGCACATCGTCAGTTTGGTCGGCGGAGAATGTTCCCACAGAAACAATATCTTATGGTTTATCCTATCAAGACTCACCGATGACAAATCACCCTAGTTTATGAATACAGCCCATGAATTTTGCATCATGGTTGGCCAGTACTTGTAAATAACTCTGTTGGTAGCAATTAATGGGCTCATGGAGCTGCTAAACGTGCGGTACTGATAAAGCAAAGACATTTCCATAGCTGAAATCAAGTGAATTTTACATTGAAAAAAACTTTGTTTCCATATTTTCTCTTTGAATAACTAGCAATGTATTTATAAATGAATGGTCAAATAGAAATCTGTAGACATTTGACTGGTTTAAACATGCATAGAAATTGCAGCAAGTCAATAATGCTACTTATTATATGACTTGATGTTTATTTCATACATGTACTTTCTGATCATCCATTGGCTGAAATGTATCACATGGTCAAAGTGTAACCAGTGATATTGGCTCGAGGTGTACACGTAATCAAATTTAAGCCAATCACCAACGGCTCTTAAGTTTTCTTCTTTGATTGAAGATGTGTCAAAGATGTCGTCTGCACAAAACTGTAATTTGTTTCTGGGATACTAGTTGATAAGGTATGCTAATTTAATGATTGTCGTGTAATAAAACAGTTAAGGCCTTTTAATTCGGTCTATACAGAGATATACAGACCCACAAGAGTCATATTGACCTCTGCCTCTGTCTTCGGTCTATATTAACTACTGTGGCTCTGTATAACTCTGTGTAAACCTCACGAATAGTCCATAACTCTATAATGTATGTTTACTGAAGGTTACTAAAGATGATGCGTTAGCACAATAGGTGAGGAAACCCGCCTGTGGCTTTGGGAACACATAATACATTTACAGGACAAAACAAACAAGAAAGCACAACAATTTGGCTTCCTTATGCCCCTTTGATCAGTGAGCACCAGGGCACAGGAAACATCCACCCAGCCACTTGCTATTTAACTAGAAATGATAAAGTATTTACTCATAAAATCAAACTTAATACAAAAAGAACACAAATGCTTCGTGAGTGGGATTCAATTCTTTATAAGATGGGTTACAAAAATCCGATAACATGAGCGAATCTTATTTTCAATGTCTCTTTATATAATAAAGAATAGAGCATCTATTCTTCAGCAAAACCTATTTTACTAAACCGAGAACATGTATATATATCTAGAACATGAGATTATTTATCGACTTTAATTGGTTGATATCCCTGTGCCAGTGTGATTACTCTTGACAAAAATACATATATGACACAATCACAAGAAGGTCTTCCCGATGACATCGCTAGATGTACCAGTCTGTGAATTGATAAAGGGCTGGGTAAGCCAAATGATGGATGAGGATAGGGTGCCGCAAGCACCCCTCTCCCTGGGTCTTGCTCCCAGTGTCTGCTTACTACTCAGATCTGAACCCTGATAGGCACTGCCTCATTTCTCAAACCCCAGGAAGTCAATGAACAAAAGGGCAGTCATGAATGATTGGATTTACCCAGACCCCAGGCTTCTTCAAGTCACATGCCATGAGCCTAGGAGCTGGGCAATGTGCAGTAACTGGACAAAAAAAGGCAAAAGGAGCTTTCCTAAGGCAAAGGTGTACCATTGTGCCTCCCATCGGGGCATAAAATAAAAATAAATTATTAAATTATAATAATAAATGTAAACACTCACACTGACACACCAACACACAAACATCAACATCAGCATTTACACCATTTTGTACAAAAAATGCTTAAATTGTTTGTAATTATTAAAACTGCAACAGTGAGCGGTCATAAGACGCCTTTCATCATAAATTACATTCGTCTAGTTATCTAGGTCAAACTTCAGTATCTATGACTTCAATACTAATTAGTCTAATTACCTCACCTGTCCTTCTTTGTCTCGTTAGTAGTCGTCAATTAACGAAAAAGATACATCAGAGAGTAGGCAATGTGTATATTAAAGTTTATGACATACATGACAAAAGGGACTGCCAAGTGAATATATTATACCGTCACTTCAAAGGGTTTTCATATCCACATATGTGATAGAGTAGGTGATAGCATAGGCCCTAACTATGTCATATTTAATAAAAATGTGTACATGTATGTAACAAGCTGTTAAGTCATTACATTCTATTATAGAATATTATATGTGGTATATGACAATTATAGCCTCGCATATGAGAGATATGTCTAAGACCGTTTTATGTCTTTTAGTCTCTATTTGTACAGCCACTTCAAGCATAAATGAATAAAACTCATTGTTTGTTTGATTGGGGTTTTACGCCTTACTCAAGGTTATTTCAATTACATGTATATGATGGTGTGCTAGCCTATAAGATCAGTGAGGAATCCATCATAAACGATGTTGGCAACATGCAAGACAGGACAAATCATATACTTAACATTAACAAAACAGAACACCACAACAAATCAGCATCCTGTGCCTCTTAGCTCAGAGAGCACAAGGGCACAGGAGGCTCCACCCAACCACCAATAAATATTTTGTCTGCATGGAAATTAAATATACTGCTTGTTTAATTGATTAAAAACATTACAGATCAATATAATTCATATTCACAAATATACACCCTGGTTAATTGTGCTAGAGTGTAATTATTGGTTAATTTAATCCTTCATATGAGCTGTAACTATTTCATCCATGTTACAGCAGGGGATTTCATATCAGACAATAGTAAACTAAATACAGTTGTCGGGTCATTTTCCCCAACCGAACATAAATAAACAGGGTATTGCAAAAATCACATCTGATATCTATTTCTCTGGGGTGCACTAAAGGTACAATCACAGTGAGGGATCAAAATGTCAAAATCAGGAGCCTCCAATGGAACTGGTGTCTAGCAAATTGAATTTAACATTAACAACATATACATTAAGGCTTCAATCTTTCATGAGAATTTTACCAGTTCATTTACTAATGCCCTTCTTGTGTTTGTTACTTTTATTTTCCAATTATAAAAAGCACTTGAAGGCAATATAACAATTATAAAGTACAATTGGCTATAGGGCTTTCTTTCCCACTGGATTACAGTGTTACAGACATTGTTGCAAGTAGATGTTGGAATATAAATCAGATATTATACATACATGGTTTGGTGAAAACACAAAACTTTATCTGGAAACCACAAAAATATTAAGAAATGAATCAAGTAACCGTCACAACTCTGTAATACAACTTTATGTTATGTTTTGTTCGCTTGTTTTCTTTTCTTGATGATAAGGTATACTAATTTATAACAATGCATTAAAAATGTTGCATTATTATTTACAAAACAGTAATTATAATAAACAGCTACAGAAAAAAGTACCATTTCATTTTGTAGACTGTCAATTATCAGCATAATTTGTCAATTTTCTACTGAAACATTCATGGTGGATAACTTTTTATCTCCCATTTTTATCTTTTAAAAATAATTTATTACTTATTTTATATCTTTTGAAAATAAACAACACACTTTGTCCCAAAAAAGATTCAAGGTGGATAACTTTCTCGCTCATATTTTTAATGACCCTTTTTTAAAATCTTTTGAAAATAAATGATACACAGTCCTGAAAAAAAATTTCAGGTGGATAGCTTTCTCTCTCAAATTATAGGTGGAATAGAATGCTTGGACTATTGTGTGCAAAAATCAGACAATATAGGTTAAGTTAGGGGGGAATCTTAGACTAACAATGAGAGGCGCCTACAGTTGTATCAGTTACCATCAAAACGGAGCAAAAATGACAGACTGAACTGTTCAGTAATGGCCTTTAAGAGTCAGGAGTCCTGCTGTAATTTGCCTATTCCCTTCCTAAAGCCTCGGGCAAAATGGGCATTGAAATCTGTTTGAGGAAGAATTGGGAGGCTGAGATTGGGGGGAAGGGGGAGGGAGGTTTGTCTGAACCATTTGATGGAATAGCATGAGAAATCTAAATTAATTGACCTAGAGGGGGGAATCAAAAGCCATTTAAGTCAAAGTCTCTTATTTGCTGGTTGGGACTTTATCTAGACTATCTGGGCAGACAGGCTGCAGTAACTGTTGAGCACAGAATCAATGTTTATGGTCAGTTTCTATCAGCACAAAGCCACTTTTGCCCAGAATTAGTACAGACTGCCTCATATAATTAGATTGAATTCACATCGATAGACACTCCTGGAGTAATGGTCTAATGGAGGCTATGTGTTAGTGTCCTTCTAACCATTCAGCAGACTGGCATGGGAAGGGATGGGATAGGGAGGCTAGTCTTGCCAAGTCACCATCATCTATCTGCCCAAGGAGCCAACTCAAATGAAGTCCCTCAACTGGCCATAGCCCAAAATACTATCAGCCATATAGAGGAGATGTGCCCCAAACCCAGTAACCCATCAAGGAAGTTTGTCCCCTGGCTATCCTTGTAACCATGTTAACATTTAATGGTCACAAGAAATGTTTGTTCAAATCATTTAAAATGTGCCCAAGAGTAGACCAGTCACACTGGTTTAATTGATCTATCATAATGCAAAATGCTAGAAGTGAATGTTACCGTCACATTCATTTAATTGATCTACCATAATGCAAAATGCTAGAAGTGAATGTTACCCTCACATTCATTTAATTGATCTACCATAATGCAAAATGCTAGAAATGAATGTTACCGTCACATTCATTTAATAGATCTACCATAATGCAAAGTGCTAGAAGTGAATGTTACCCTCACATTCATTTAATTGATCTACCATAATGCAAAGTGCTAGAAGTGAGTGTAGCCTTTACATTTATTGAATTGTTTTACCAGTCAAATTGATATACATTCATACCATATTGTAATGGTGAAATCGGCAGTCTACATTCCAATCATATATAGTAATTGTACAATCAGCAAACTACATTGTCATATTAAATAAACCTGCCATTTGGGAAGTTGTGAGTTTTCAAGTTTTATTATTACTAAATGGTTTAATGGTACTGAAAAGTATGTCACTTAATTACCAGGGCTTTCTCTTATTAAAAAAGAAGTTGTAAATTAAGACACTGACCAAAACTTAACAATGAAAATCAGCGTAGTTTCATATGTGTTTTTACAGTTTTGGCACTATTTTTGGTGGACATTCAAATGCCCTTCCCATGACACCTAATGGAGAAACATGGTGTTACATATTCATAAAGTATGAAATGATACTTTCAACAATAATAGAATACAGCCCTGTGACATTGGTTTGAGAGATCATGGTGTTAATTTTGAATGAAAACATCTGATTGTGAGGACAGATAAATTCAGGTGTTGGATTACACCTGGCTCTGACAACAATGTCTGGGTAAAACAGAGTTGTGCCCACACATAAACAGGGTCGGATCTAGAGTTAGAGGTCAAGCTCATTAAGGGGCTAAGACATGAGGAGTAGCCAGGCAAATTGGGAGACCCTCGACCCCATGCTTAAAGCATTGCAAGCCCTGAACCACACAAGGGCAGCTGCTGTTTAGAGGATGTGCCAAACCTACTGGGCCAATGTGACAATTTAACAGCCCTCTAGTGTAATATTTCACAAGAATGTGAGGGGTATAAATCAGACATGGTTATTCCAACCTCCTCAATTTCCCTCCAGCAAGGGTTATGCATGTAGAAGTACACAAACATACAACGTTTTTTGCAGTTTATGTATGCTCGCTTGATTGAGGCTTTATGGTGTAGGTTATTTCACTCAACTTACGGCGTGCCAGCCCAATCGGTGGAGGAATCCACCCTATATGACGCTGGCAAAACAGAAGGCACCACGATATATTTACAAACGGAAAACGTTACAGGACACCACCAAAAACGCCGCTTCCTGATGCCCCTTAGCTCAGAAAGTACCAGGGTACAGGCCCGTTGCAGTTTATTTCTGTGTTAATACATTTTCCTAATAGCCTCCATGCTAACTTTCAGGGAAACTCTTCTCCAATGACCGCCAAATGAATTATTAAGCAAACACAGATTGAATTCAATTAATCTGCAATAAATGTCTTAATTTACTAGATTAATAGCTTATCAAACAATTACAACTCTAAAATCTGAACAGTGCCCAAATTTCAAAAGCTGACCTTTCACTCAACTAAATGAAAAACTACTCACACATATCAAATTTGCTTGCCAGTGCTGAAAATCTAGGCTTAAAAGGCATTTCAAGGCATGAAGGTTAAACAAGTCCTAGTATAAGCAAACAGTATATAATACCACTTTAAATTAAATTAAAGTTACACAAAAGCAAAAATTTGTTAAGTCACCTTACTGTCAGAGAAATAAGGCTTTGTGAGATATAACTTAACCAGTATATAAAACCACTTTAATGTAAGTTACACAAACCAAACATTTCACAAGAGTTTCGATTTCAAAGCCATACCAAGAATAAGAAATGCAAGATGTGAAAGCGACAGGGAGTTGACAATATTTAATGAGGTCTCTGTAATGGCTGGCTGACCTTGTTAGATTAGCTACATTCAATAGCTAAAAATGGCAACAATGTGCTGAGTAAATGTGCTCTTAAGTATTTTCGGCTTTGGTTACAGATTTTTGTTTTCTTAACAGGGGACTGCAACATCCCTCGAAGGAGACCCACAAAAGAAGTCGCATGTCTAAAGGAAAATTGCCGTGATTCGCCCTGTCACAAAATCCTTCACAATTTCAACTGGTGATGTTTTGACAGCAGGCCCACATTTTGCACTCCATTATGATCAAACATGTCCCACCCATTCTCGAACCCGGTCCTGTCTCTGGTTTGTCTCACTCTAGGTTCTGTCCTTCAACATTTCTTCTTCCATCAAAATAAGACTGAGGTTAACATTTGACAGCTATTCAGATGTTGTAGCAGACAAAAACTATTATAATATGATATGGTAATTAAAAATAATGGATTGATTGGGGTTTACGCCATACTTAAGGTTATTTCATACATATGGCACCACAACAAATTGGCTTACTGCTTCTCTTAGCTCAGAGAGCCCCAGGACACAAGACAGCAAGAAACCACCAACGTATCTAAAAATAAAACAAAATTCAAGTGGCCTTTGCCATAAAATTTAAAACAATTAAACAAATTAAATTAAGACATTTATTAGATCAGGTTTTCAGAATATTTTATTTCACTGACAAGCCAGGTAACAGTAAATTAACACCTGATATTACATGTACCTCTAAATTGTGCCAAGACCAATTAAATACTTAGCAAAGAACATTCTGATAAGATCAACAGGAAATCTGTGTTTTTTTCTTTCTCAAAGGTGTGTGTGTGGTTGGAAAGCACAGTTACATGTAGGAGATGTTTTGGGTAAATACCATGATTTCCATTGTTTTCAGAAATATACTATGTTATTACCATTTGTAAGAGAGTTCAAACAAACATCAAAAACTAATTGGCCACCAGTACCAACATAGAAGTAATTATCTCCAATAAGAATGCTCTCTTCAATGCAAATGTATTTTCTGGCTTAGGTTTTTATTGTCCTAATCAAGTAATTAGGAGATTTACACCAACACACACTTGTAAAGTAGCAAGAGGCAGAAGCAGGCTAGATTTATGTAGCGGGATGATCTATGTCTGGAGCACATTCCTTGTACGCAATTTCAAAAGAAAGTCATATACCAGGCCGACATTTATACACCTTTGCCCAAACAAAAACACAAATCACACAGTGTTTCTGCTGAGGTATGAAGCTATCTGTAACTTCCAGAACCAATGCATACATTTTACAGATGCATGTGGTGGAACAGTTTGGAAAAATCTGTACAGCCAGTTAGTTCATATAGGTGTAAAGTTTGCAAATACGTTGAATTTTACTTTGCTTGTTTGAAGCTTTTGAGTGATAATTCAGATCAGTCAACTTAGCAACTGATGTTGTTCAGCACACCATTGTTTGTTTGTTTGTGTGTTTGATTTGTGTTTTATACAATACTTTAATAAGGTTATTTCACTCATTTGAGTCATATGATGAGGTGCCAGAGAAAACCACCCTATATGATGCTGGCAAACACAGAAGACGTCACGATACATTTACCGGACAAAAACAAGACACCACAACAAATCGACTTCCTGATCCCCCTAAGCTCAAAAGCACAAGTGCACAGGAGACTCGACCATATGCAGCACACCATTGTATCACCCGGCACCCTCTACAGAAAACTTAAATTTTTTGTGAAAGTTTGTTAAATATGCGAATTCAAAATATCCAAATGAGACTAAGATTTTTTTTCTACTGAATCAATAAACCGATTAATAACTATTTCAAGTCTTACAAAATACAGAAATGGGTAGCTTTTATACGGAAAAGAAAACAAAATGAGCTGCTTTTAAGACCATTGATTTCATCATTCATTCTGAGGGAGTTTTTTGTGGGTTATCTGGCCTTCCATGGACAAATGGTACTGCTAAAAAATATTGCTTTGGAAATTAGCTCTATCTTCTTCCCATCTATTTTGAGGTTTCGTCTATTCTTTGTTGCCACTGGAACGGTTCCAAAAACATATGAATATGGAAGGACTATATATAAAGGCCAGACGAACATTATTCATCCCAAGAAATAGTGGGAATCCGAGCAAAGCCCATAATACGTAAAATGTATAAACGATGTCAGGGCAAAAGGACATAATTTTATGGGCGAAACTATAAAGACTTCAGCGTGGTAATATGTCACCGAGCATAATTGGCACACCCCGCAGAGTACAGTTTGGCATTTCCATCGGTTGTAGTCCAGATTGTCTCCTTACTCCTAATATACTGCAACCGCCATAACAAATTCGGGCAGCATCGTTAAAAAAAATGATGGCTGTCAACAGCACTCTGCCATGATGTATGAAGTCTCTTCAGTATAACTCTATATGATACTCAAAAACAGCCATTTTTTACAACTTTCTTATCTTTTGCTCTAGAATCATACAGACAAAGCTTCAAATAATGTGACATGTTAAAAATAACAAAAAGTACAATACTCTTTTTAATGTATGTATTAACAAAGAGAGAATATTACGTAACAGCTGGAAATCACAATTTTTAACACATGTAGGCTATGTACAGTTTCTTGCAATAACTCTTGCATAAAAACAGGACAAAAAGTCTAATAAAATGTCAAATATGAGAAGGGAAATAAATTGTCTTATATAATATATACATTTAACAATAGCAGTAAAACGTTGGAATTGCGCTTTGCATTAAAATCCTATTAAAATGCATTTATAAGCCAATAGCTGTCCACTCAGACTTGTCTGGCAAAGTCTTTTAAAACTTTGGTAGACAAAAAATATATTTACAAAAAAGATGTTTTAAAAAAAGTGACTGAAGCAAAACCATGTTGAAGTAATACACCATTACCACATCTAACATGGAAGGGGAATTGAGTCACCAAACCTCTTTAGAGGGCAATTTGACGAATACCTATTTGCACTTTCACAGACAGTCATAAATAATTTTAACTTGAGACTAAATTTCTGTCCTCACTCCTAAAGATTCTGGGATTCCAACATGAACAAGGCTCCTCTAAATGTATGTACACTGTATTTTACCATAAGCTTTCTTATATATTCATAACTTTCCGCTTCTTCCGGGTCCACTAAGAATGTTGTACAATAAACCATCCTATGCAAACTTCAGAAATTTGAATTGTTTGTAGTTCTTACAAGAAATATTAACGGTTAAATAATTTGTTAAATGTTTATTTATTATATATTTAAATTCTAAATTTGTGGACAATGCACTTATCTCTGAAAGAAAGAAGCTTTTCCAGTGTTGAATTGTACTATTAGGGTTTGTAATTTGAGTCTAACTTGATTCTAGTCCAGACCATGTTCTTTACCTGAACAAAGAACGATGGAGTTTAAAGGAATCCATAAAAGTCATGATATTCCTTCAATAACTAGCTGACGTTTCCGTATTAATTAAGTAGAAATATTCTCAAGTGAATTCCTCGTATTTTCTCTACTAACAATGGTGATTCACGCCGGCTCCTACAAGGGTCTCTTTTGACCAGTCCCTGAGGGGTTTTGCTTTGGCTTCTGTGTCCATAACCAGCCGTGCTTAGTGATCTGTTTGCAATGTGTCATCTTTGAGAATGGAACTAACCAATAAGAGATCAGTGACTCTGTACCTCGACCGTTGACAGCTGCACCATTTCCGCGGAATCAATCAAAACACACGTCAACCATTGGTATTCATGTGAGGCTTAAACTTAACCTATCGTCTACATGACTCTTCATCGGCAGGACAAATTGTCGACAAAAATTGCATAACTTGACTGGTGCGTTATTTTTATTATTCACTCTATTTCCAGATATTGCATAAATGCTGAGAATAGTACACTTGTCATTTCAAATTCCATCTTGGCAAATTTGAAAATATCAGTGTTTCTTTACAAAAAAGTAAGTGAAGGCCATTGTGGTCCCCCATACATCTTTATGTAGGACTGTGTAAACATGGGTAAGACAGTCTCTTGTAATACATAGCTGGAACTTGTCTGGGTGCTTCAATGTGAAGAGGGTCAGACTGCTTATTACAGGTCTGTCTCAAGAGGTCTGGGTAATCAACCTAACTGGTGGAGCCTGCTGGGTTACACAGCCAGTTGGCCAGGTGATGACAGTCCACTGACAGGGCTAGTCTTGCACCCGTCCACAGGCTGGCCTCCCTATCCCTATCACAGGCCCTTCAATGATGATAGACACAACCATATCCTTTACATCTTGGTATTTTAGTAGCTATATCATAAAGGTTTGACCATGGGTCAGAGAATCCCAAGCTAACCATCTAGACCAAGGCCATATGTTTATCAGGGTAAAATCACATGCCAAACTGCTACACACCCACAGATTGAAATCAGGCCACCATTTTGGATGTCTTGAACAACATGTGGATTTATTTTAAAATTGGAAACCCTAGCTCTCCATGTAAACATCTAAGAAATGAAAACACTCTGTCTGAAATTATGACTGACAAATGAGATTGATGGGCCAATAATGACTAAAATATAATGTTTCGAAAATTGTTAAGCTAAAACCTGATATTGTGACATTTATGCCCTTTCACAGCTTTTCTTGTGGGATTGAAAATGAAGATATCAAAGTTAAATTGTTTTATATGTTCTTTTTTAGGGGCACTTTTTGGGTTAAAGTTAATCTTGAAATGCTTAGACAAAAAGTGATTGTAAGTTAAGTAGGTTCTGGAACACTGGTAAGCAGTGAGCTATTTATCCCAGCAGAAAAGAAAATAAATTTTAGCAGTGCTCTTGTCTAACTGTTGCTACAATTTAAGATCTACCATACTTAAATCCTTTTCACATTACTACTCTGATAATTCCACTCCAAAGCCCATATATACTCACTAGTGATATTATCACACAATAATCAACAGCAAACACGCCATAGACAGAGGACATCACATTTTTCACGTCGTCGTAATTGCGAAGTCACTATGATGTCGCAATTTTATATACTTTCTTGCAAAAAGACATTCCAGTGCAGTTGCTGTCTTTCTATGACATAGCGAGGAACATGTGCCCAAAAATTTGTATCCGTACCAATCACTCAAAAATGCATAGATTTCATATATAAAAATCACAATGAAAGAGCTAAAAATGTGTAGTGTGAGAAAAAGATTAACCGACTTAAACCTGTGTATTACTTCGAATGATACTTAATTAAAAAAATATTATGTTAAATTAACAGGCTCGAGTGATAGTCATCGTAACACACGAGCTCGAGTTGGTAAAACTCTATATAACACTAACATATAGCAGTACATGTGTACTTTAAGTATACAGAAATTTAGCTCAAAAGATTATTGTAAATATTTTTTTAACATACAACATTTTGTAAAAGAAGATGAAGAATTGGATAAATTCAAAAAGAATTTTGCTGGATAAATTGTTTCTCACACAAAGCTTCCTTCACAGATTTCAAAAAAAAAATACATTTTGTAATGAGTTGTAAAGAAATACATTTGTTAAACCATATCCTTATGCAAGCATTGACTTTATTACCCAACATTAGAATGGCCCTAAAAAAGTCAGACTTATTTCACCATTCTGTTTTGGATTTTTTTCGAAGAACATGTGTAACGGAAACCATCATGTTAGAAGTTCTGTGGGCGGTGGAGAACTCAAACCTACAGACCTACATGGTCCTAACTTTGAAGTCAGATTACGCTGTATTGTATAACGGTGTAGGTGGCTAATTAGACTCCCTAACGAGCTATCTACAGGTGATGTGGTGTCACTTGAGGAATGTAAGACTGGCAAGCTGCTATGCTGTAACCAAGGAACCCCCCTGTAGCTATGCACTCATGCAATCATAATGCTAATGACTGCGGAACACACATTAGCCAAGTTAACATCATACCTCACATGGCTAGATCTGGTTAATTTTTCAATGAAGAGCAAGAGAGATCTGCACTGAAAACCTCTTTTTAAAGTTTTAACTGTAATTTATGTTTATTGTTTGACTGACTGGGGTTTAACACCCTACAAAAGGTGAAATGATGGCATGCCAGCCTAAAGGGCAAAGGGAACCAACCTCAATGACACTGACAACAAACTTGTTATTGCAAGACATTTACATCTTGATTAAGCGGCATTTAGAAGCTGGGTACATAACAAAACCATGACGACTGAGATGGATTTTCAACTTCTGGGTATATTGATAAGCGACGTTTCGGCCTAGATGTTAAGAACGTTTCCAAGCTATAACCTTGATTGCTTTAAATTAAACATTACAATTAAATTTTCAAGATTGCTTGAAAACGGTCTTAGCGTCTAGGCCGAAACGACGCTTATCAATAAACCCAGAAGTTGAAAAATCCATCTTGATACATCCTGATACCCCTTTGCCTAATAGAGCACTGGGGCACAGGAATTCTAACACGCCCAACTACCCGCAACTTTAATTTACTAATAACTTATTTCAATCATGAAAGAGTAATAATGTTACTTAATTAAAATGATAATTAACAGAAAATAATTGAATCGAGGTTAAGTATGATTCGTTACTCTAACCCTTGCATGAGTATTGTCATCGACTGAAAGTAGACTTTTACACCTTGCTATGCTTTAAAATTTACTCCACCGAAAAGTCGATGAAATAATTTGCCCGGAACATTTCTTATTTTCTTTTGACAGGTGGAAAGTAGTACAGAGCAGATTACAAGACTGACAAAAAAAGGACAAAAACCCATTACTTGTTTTACAAAACAGAATCACTGCTGAGGAACATTGAACAGAAAGAAAATAACTATGTAGGGTTCATTAACACATCAAAGTTTTTCCTTCTGACATAACCCAGTGTTAACAGATTTATGTTCTTTACCTGGTGGTTCCTTTACGTCATAAGGTTTTTTTTGTCTTCACATAATGAGTCTTCTTTTCTCAAGAGGAAAATAGTACATACTGGATTTACAGCAGTTGAATACTGACTTACGGCGTATGGGAACGGAATAAATTTACATCCTTTAACTCTGTTAAAGCGAAAGTCTATATATATAAATGTACCTGTACTTGAACCATATAACAGTTAGGATTGTTTCCTTTGAGTATTACACCATACATGTACTTAAAGTTGTTTCACTCACATGACAGCAATTCCAGAGCGACATGAGTGAAGAAAAACTACCCTTATTCCGCCCAAATTAGAAACCTTTTCCACTTCACAAATTACATGTTATGCAAAGGCTAAGAAGTATGGAAACCAAATCTTGAAACTTTTATGTAGTTTAGACTTAAAACTATTGGGGGAAAAGTTTTAGTTCAAAACTCAAACTTATAAATTCCATTAATTACTTTAAACTTGTGACCTTTAGTTCGCATTTGTTGAGGGCTAAGGGTACCATTTCATCATTTTCATGACCGTTGCAACAAACACAGACTGACACAATCAGAGAAATCATAGCATGATGCAGTAGACAAAGTTTGATACATGTAAATCAACTCCAGGAGCCTCCAACCAGCCAACCAACTTCATTGTTAGCATGTACATGTACATCGTAACATGTACGTTTAGTTTATCTATCACAAAGTTACTGTGTGTGTTAATGCTATTTTCACAGCCTTTAATTTCTCCTATAGCCCCATACAGATGTCATTCAATTTAATCGAAATGAACATCTATTCAATTACTTCATTCACCTGCAATAACGACAATCAAGGCAGGTGAAAACTCTTTATGAAATGAACGAGCGTGCCCCGCAGGATCAACTAACGATTGTATCCTTTTCTTTCATAAAATAAATGTCAGTCAATTTTTATCACCTTACAGATCACCGGCAGTAAACACGATGTCAACTCGTTACATAATAAAGTTTAATGGTTGACTGAAGGCTGGCAGGTAATTGCTTTAAGCAGGTGGAAATTATTCTCAAGTACATGTATGTAATAGATAGTGTGTAATGATATAGGTGTGAACAATGTTATAGACCCTAGACACCTATTTTATACCTATAATTGCCGCTATTTGATATCTTGACGAGCTGAATGGGTTACATGGGCCTCTACAAACACCTATTTTACTTAATGGGGATTGTAACCTACTTAAGATGTGAATATTGGCTTTTAACACTGAATAGTGGGTTCACATGATTGATAATTTGATATAGAAATAGAATTGCTCATAGTAATAAATAGTAAGGAGAGAGAGCAGCCTTTTATAGATCAATGAAGATTTGCTTACTTTTGATAGCATTATCCTTATTATTGTTATTAGGTTATTATAACAATCCTGCTTCGTTATTTAAAACTGTACATTTTTTTACATCATGACATTGTCATACATACTATGCATTGACCTGACTGCAAAAACTGTCAAATGTACATTAAAGGACACCATCAACAAAACTGGATTCTGTTGCCCCCAAATAATAATTGGTGGTAGAATAACCACGGCACATTAACATCCCACTGATACTCCAATGTACTGTAGCAGTAACTAGTTGTATTTACAAGTTATTATAAATTGGTATGTAGAGGCTTCCATGCAATATCAAGGGGGTATAAAAATGTGCATATTTACTGACAGATTAGTGGAACAACCATTGATTGGCAGACTTACCTATGCATAGAGGTCTGGTGGAGCGTACAGCCTTAACAGCACTCAATAATTAATGCTCGGTCAATGTGCTTAACGAGATTGCAACTCTTTTTTCTACGCAGGTAGCCTCTCGTTATAAGGTACGACTCAACAATTTTACGACAATATTGATCAACTGTGTATGTTAATACTGATGGTTAATCACGTCTAGCCCAATTACTGAGGATAGAATAGGTGAAAGACAATACGTACATCAGCATGCATGGCCTATCATCCAACACCAAACTAGCACAATAAAGAGAAATACCCAAGTAGTAAAGAGAAGAAACATAAAGATAAGCTATCACTATCCGTGATGAAATTATACACTCAGGCACAATAATCCTAAATACAGTTGTGTGCTAAGTTTGATACGCATGTAAATCACTACAAACTAGTGCATTGATTTCTGTCTCGTTGCAATAGGTTGTCATGTTATTTATTGCAAACTGAAGCCATAAAATATGTTCTAAAGTACAAGCAATATGTCAGGTTTGTCAATGAATGGGTGACACGAAACAAATGAGCTCTTTGAGCCTCACTTCCTGGGTGTGTATCCTCGATGTTACCCCAAACTTGCCACTTTGTAGTTGTTGTCCTCTATGAATTGCACATAAACAGTCTTACAGCAAACATTTAATGTTTGTGTGATTGATCTATAGACTTTACCTCAGGTTATTTCAGTAATATGATAAGAGGGATTGTTTGACGGAGGTTTTCTCTCATATGACGGAGTGCCAGCCCAAAGGGTACGGGAAGCGTTAACTATGGTTAGCAACAAACAACACATGACATGAGCGGGACTGAAAACAGAACACCGCAACACATCAGCCTACTTATATGCCCAATAGCTCCGAGGGCACCAGGACACAGAAAGATGTGGCCCAAACACTATAGTCTAATATTGGTCAAGAGAACTAACTATCAACAGCAATTCCAAGAAACAATGGTGACATGTGAAACGAACAAAACTCAAAATACACATCAGATTCCATGCTCACTAGTTCATATAGAAACAGGACACATCTAGCCTGATCTACTCTATTACAACCAACAATTTGGTAGGGAAAAGTAGATAACGTTTTATAGAATAGTAACACATTTCACATCGGTAACAATTCATAGACACACCAATGTTCTCAGTTACAACGCATAAAAATACCAATGTTCTCGTATAATATATAATCAGACTTCAGACAACTCCAGCTGTAAACATGTAATCCCTTCGGAGAGGTAAACAAAGCTTTATCTCAAAACTATTCATTGAAACTCTTGGAGTCCACGAGCCAGTAGTCAAGATGTTTAGGTAAGAATAGTAGTTACTGATAATGATGAAAGCCATTAGTGCCCAAGCACAGTCTTAAAAGAACCACTATCTCAGAAATTCGAACACTTAATTCAATTGTGCTTCCTCTCATATCATGTTGTTTCACAGCAAAACTATCAGAGCTTTAACAAAAAATGTTTTTTACCGTGAGGGGAAAATAAACAGCATGAAGATCTTCATAGAGAATAATTTCGAAAGATTATCAAACAATCTAGAAACCACTTTATCTTTAGGCCTACTCTTAAATTGAGGATTGGTTTATTACATCAGTTTTAATTGTGAGTGCTTGTCTTTAAATGAACATTTGGTATTGTTGGTGTTGATGAAAAAAACATAGAAAAACCCTGTAAATTCTAAAGTGGTTTAATCGTAAAACTGTTTCCCCTATAGTTTGGGGACACAGGCCTAGAACTGAAGTTGCAGTTCATTTGAAGGGAGTCAGAAATATGTGTGTCATTGAGGTTGTGCCATTATGTGAACTTAAGATTATATTACTAATATAAAAGGGTGCCAGTCTAAAGATGGACATAAAAAATCTCACTAACACTAGACAACACAGGAAACAAAACAAGATTCATCAACAAAGTGGCTTCCTGATGCCCCTTAGTTCTGAGATGAGGGCATAGGTAGAGCCAGCCAATCAGCTACAGGAGTCTTAAATCCCAATGACCAACAGCGTGGCACTTAAGTATTGTCAAACCATCATAAGAGAATTTTGAACTGGCCAACAGAGCTACAGTAGTCTATGATCGTGTATTGGAAAAATTAGGACACTTTTAGTTTATCCTCAGCAACCGCACATCTCAGCCATTTCCTATTCTGCCTAACAAAGATAATGATAATGCAGGGTGTTTTTCAGTTAAAGAGAAGTAAATTATACCCTGTGTCTTATCGATCCACCAGGGGGATTCACGCCATTTCTTGTAAACATAAAACACTCAGGAGTTTTTTCCTGTGAAAACAAGCAAAGATTTATAGATACCACCAGGCTATTGAGTGAAGAAGAAGGGTTCAGGCGAACTTTATTAAAACTTTTGATCTCTAGACTGTAAATAATCTTAGGCAAGAAAGGCTTTTAACTTTTGACATAAAAATAGCCCTGGTTTCATGTACATCTTAGAACTTACATAGTTTTATCATAAGCTCATAAGATATAGATCTTTGTTTGTTTTATTGGGATTTTGTGCCATACTTAAGCTTACTTCACTCATATGACAGCATGCCAGCCCAATGGGTGTCGGGGAAACCATCCTAAACAACACTAGCAACACAGACACCATAGTACATTTGTCGGATGAAAAACAGGACACCACAAAAAATCCTGATGGCTTCCAGAAGCCAGTTAGCTCAAAGAGGCATAAGAGGCTCCCATTTGAAGCAAACATGCCATTATATTCTATAAGATGCAGCACTTGAATTATGTAATTTCATGAAATATATCCTTTGATAAAAAAATAAATATATAATACACAAAGGGACCTGCATTTAATAGGTTCACAGATTTTACTGTCCAACAGACAGAATATGATCAATTTTTAAAACTAATGTGTATTGGAGTATGGTACCATGACCACACCTTTAGCACTTTCAGGTGGGACATTATGTACTTGACCGAGTCAGAATGTAAACATACTCAATCATACAAAATATGAATCTAATTATATCAAATTACAGTTATTGTTACCTCAACGATTATTGAATAATCACAAACCATAAAAACTTCGTCACTATGATACTGATACTCACTGACCAAATAATCTCTGATAATTAAATCAAAAACACACAGATTAGCCCTGAATTAATTAATATTAATTTTTCACGAATTCATCAGAGAAAGGACAGCTTAGCCACATGTACTGGTTAAAATTAAGAGTGAACAAAAAGCCACCCATACTCCTCATTCATAATGAGGGAGACGTGAAAAGGCTGTTTGACAGCTAGATTTATCACGAGCGAAAAAAGAAAAGAATTGATTTAGCAGATAAAGTGCATTACCATAGCAACAGAATGCAATATTCACAACACAGCTTAGGCTGGAAAAACGTTACATGCTTGAGTGGTTTTGGCCTCCAACATAAAAGAGCTCTACGCCTACACAGCTGGTAGAGTTCTCTTCGAAAAAATCAAAAGGAGACTCAGAATCGAATATATTATACCCTCATTGACTGTCTGCGGACAAGAAGAACAAAATACAGAAAGATCAATAAAGGAGTTTTGTAGCAAGTTTAAGGTCACAAAGAATATAAACACTTGTTTAACAAAAAAATTGAAAATGATTTGGTTTTTGTCAATGAACATATTTATTTTCTTTACAATATTGAATTTTTATTGTCAGTTGAAACTTACAGATGTGATTGGAAGAAATTGTTTAAACGTATTAATGACACAAATATGTGTATCTGCTGACTGAAATACCTCTGACCTACATTTAAGTTAATAAAAGTAGATTTATTGCCCATAGTGCTCTGACATAAATGCATCAGTATTTAAACTTAAATATGGTCAACTCAAACTGACAAAATCCAAAAATGACAAAAACAACGTTATTTACTTTTCGGGAATATAAAGAGAATCTTAAAAGTATATTACAGGCTTATCAAAATTTCACATCAAAGAGTGCAGTATTCAAAATAAACTGTCTATCTTAGAAACATATGTATGTGTAGGTTTAGGCTTGTGTTTTTACAAACTTCAAACTTAAGGAGTTGACTCTTGGCCTATGTGGCAGGTCTTCAAAGCAATAAGAGTAAATCATACCTGAGCAAGGCCTAAGTCTCTCAGGTAATAAGATAGACCCTGTACTAATATACATGATATACTTGGTCAATTAGTTACTTATCCACTTGTTTGTCCACTTCAAACAAATTTTCAGACAGAAAAATGTAACTTTTTCAAGGGCCAAACCATGATCAAGATATGGTGTTTAAATAGACAGCTACATACTGTAGTTATAAACCTCCCACTTAAACAGTCAGAAATTTTTATTGCAGGTCAAGCTTTTTTTATTAACTCACATAGTCAAGTTACTTTGTTTTAAATAAGTGTTCTTTCTGTAATAAAAGACATTAAAAAAACACAGAAAATGCAACTACAAAATAAGGCAAGCAGTGGTATTATTTATTGAAAATTGAATACTGTGCAGTGACCTTCTTCCCAGACTACAGAATCCTAGGTAAAGTAGCCCATTTTACCCCCTTTACACCCTGCCCTCATTTGTCAGGTGTTATCAGAATGCCCAGCTGTGTGTGCCCATCTTCCCTGCACCCATCAGTGGTCTTCAGCATTTGCCCTTTACAAAATGACATCTCTCCCTTTCACATGTACACCTTCCACTGTATAGCTATCTACCCTAATCTGTATGCTGAAAGCTTCTTTGATCTGGACAGCAGAAATTAAGTCAAACTACAGAATAATAGTTTTCATGTTAAATAAGCTTATGCTGGTTATATAGCTTTAATACTGTGTGGCGGATTAGAAAAGGAACCATATGATTGTTACGTATTTTTTTATTTATTGACTTAAGAAAGGGGTTCTTTGAGGAAATTTGCAATGCATTATATATGCTGATACAGGGTGTGTTTTTAGAGTAGCAAAGTTACAAAAACTGTTTAATCAATTAATTGTATAATGTAGAGAGAATATAGTACATTTCTACAATGGAATTCAAATGAGGGAATGTTTAGTAACTTCCAGTGCCACCAATATTCTCAACTTATCATTAGCTCCAGCATTATATGAACGTCCCAGACGGGCCAGTGGAAATGTATAACTATTTTCTTCAGTTAGAGTGATGTGTGACTCAAGCTGAGTTGTCATTGTGGAGAGGTCACGCAAAGAAAACAACAAAACCGGGATCTGGCGCGCGAGACTATAACCCCAATCTTTATGGAGCTGACCACGAGGACGGCTTATTGACCTGAACTAGAGCGTCCACACTAACAAGGAAATATTTTCTTCCTAGTCCAATATTGCTTGTGGCCCCAAATCCGGTCAAAGCCCACAAGACTCCATTCTTTCAACAATCCAATCAATGATGGCTATGTTTGTTTGAGATCGTTTAGCAAAATATTTTTTCTTTTCCCCAAAACATTAACTAGAGCCAAGGGAAACAATATATTTATGAGCAAGAAAGTTATTTAAAACATAGAAAATTACACATCCATAACATAGGTTTTTTTGTGTACAAAATTATTCAGGTTTGCACATACTATAAGAATATTGATTGTTTCTTTGATTGGAATTTTACGGTCTAAAATAAAATATATAATAGTTGACCATTATTCAGTGGGGTTTATTTTTTTGCCTTGTTGGCTGGCAATTTGTTAGGGATAGACAGCATGGCCAGAACATCCGTGGCTGAGTTAGATGACACTATTATTTCTGTACACACGCTAGATAGATTAGACTGTCTAAGGGTATACTCAATTATGACATTTCCCATGATTCTTACCAGTGTTATCGTAAAGGGCTGGCAGACAATGTTTTCACAGAGACGACCCGGATTTAGGAGTTCGGAGGACCAGACAATTGAGCCCCTCTCTAATTAAGCCATGGCGTTTAACGATGAATCGTGTCCTATACATCACAATCAACATCCATCTATACTTTGCACTAATATTGCGATTCCTAGTGACTTATAAAACATGTAAGAAAAGTTTTTAAAGTGTGTACATAGGTTTATAGATGCAAAATCAAGCTCGGTGTATGTTTGTTTTCTGATAACAGGGGCTGGTAGCACAAAATTCTGTTAGCGTAACAGTTGACGTTGCGTCACAGAAATTTACGTCAGGCCATCATAAAATTACTCAACGTCATCTAACTGGCTGAGAAGTTAGCGAAGTTTTGAAAGTTTGTAGCTGCTATGACCATGGCCAATTTAACATAATATAACCAGAAGTTACCAGAGGTACTGCACACACAGTTACTGTTCAGTGTCAACTCGGTCAAGGAGTCGTTTAACAAAAACATACCTTTCATGGATTTTCAACTTCTGGGTATATTAATAATCAATGTTTTGTCCTTGTTGCTATATATAAAGACTGTGTTCAAGTTTTCAATGTTATGTTTTAGTTATGTGCCTAAGCTAAATCAAGTTAAGAAATCGCTTCCAAGTAAAAATATCAAAAGAACAAGTTACATGTACCTTTGTTGTTTGTTTTGTGGAATTTTAGTGTCCCTGGTTATCAAAAACAAAGAATCAAATAAAAGAGGAAAAAAACTTCTTCTGGTGTCAAAAGGATTAACACCTTCTGACTTTTGTCCCATAAATTGTTCACTAAAAGACCTGTTTATTAACCCTACTCACCACCTATACAAAGCCATAGCCATTGGCCATAAACATCATCACACAAAAAGAGCCTTTTTTCTGTTGCTGTGGATATTTTACTAGGCTTTGAAGTGACATTTTTATGAGGTCCTTCCAAACAATATAAAGATACACTCACAACATGCCATCTTCTTTAGCAATAAGCAGCCAGACTCGAATGCTTTGTGGATAGGTGCTGGGGCATAGCTCACACTGCTGTAAAATTCAACTTTAATACAGAAGTGCTTACGAGGGTCACGCTTACATCGTTTTGTAGAGTTCAGTTTAGAATAGCTATAACAGGTGGCTGTGAAGTATAATTAATTGAAACTGTAATAAGAATATTAAGTTTTTTTGTGGGCAAGCCCTATTACATTTGTGACATACTCAAGGTTATTCCACTAATAATAAAAAGAGATAACAATTATTGATTTATGTAGTTGAAAAATGTCTGAACACATAACTTTGTGACAGGAATTGATCATTATTTTGGGAAAAATCACAGTATGCAAACATTTGACCTAACACATTTTTTAAGCCAGTATGACACATTTTTGAGCCAGAATGTCACATTTTGAAAATGTTTACAAAAACAAAAGAATTAAATGTTTGTTATTATTTTTATACAAACATTTCTTAAACAATGGAAGTTTGTTTAAGCATCCTTTTGTATGTAGTGAATTAATAAGAAAAAAACATTCAAACATGTACATCCTTAATTACTGCACTCTATGACCTCCATCAAATATTCTGCTACAAGAGCGCAAGGGGCTATGTCTTTAATAGTGTATTTAGTCTGATCTATTGCCAAAAATACGAAAATTCTAGTTTTTACATTGCCAGAGATATGACCCATCTGGTAAACCTGACACACTTACTATCTTATATTGACATTAATGCTGATTTTCATAGTCACTTATCAATATATAAACATGCCTTAGTTTACTTGTGAATGAGCCAGTTTATTTTTATAGTGTGGCATATGAGATTTGTGAAGCTTTATGGTGGAGGCAAAGAAAAAAGAAATATGGCCTACCAACACCAGTCTGTAGAAATTTGTTACAAGCAGATAAAGGTAGAAGGCAAGAGTGTAGAACTTTGTTGTATCAAAGCATTTGAAATGTGTTTTTCAATTAATATATGATCAATAAATGACTTACGTTTCCTACAATGTTAAATTGTTAATTATTAAAAGCTAACATCTCAAGTAGATTGATTTTTTGTCATTCGTGACCTAAACTTTTATTTTTATACCAAAAAAAACGAGATAAATGTGCATCTAACAATCCTAAGAGCATTTTATTAAAATAACAAAGTTTTGTAAAATATAGCCACAGTAAGCAAATACCTCAATTGTTTCTCGTATGAATTTCAAGCCTAATTCTCAAGACGTATGACAGTACACTACACTAAACACTGTGTGTATATAAGAACTCATATATGCCCGGAAAAACATGATGGGGATCCTAAAAAATGCTAAAATAACAGAGTCACTTCAGCTGGGGTGGAAAAAAATGTACAGACAAGATACGTGGTATCTTATGAATACTGCTAATGTTGGCAAACAGAAAAGCTGGCATGTTGGTCTTTCGGGGCAGGTACAGGGTGAAAAGTCCATACTCTGAGTAAACAAAGTGAACACTACCAGAGGAAGAGTTGAACACAGCATGGACTGTCAGAGACTTAGGGGCCTCACAATGACCAGGGTGTATTAGTATCTGACCACACTGACGGAGTCAGTGAAACTTCTTTAACACTCTATTCTACATATACCGGAAGTCAAAAGATCTGTGTAGGCCTGCCTTTTTTCTAGTACATTTCAAAAACATAGTATGAAAGAAAAGTATTTCTTTTAATACCTCCAGTACTCAGAGGTTTGGGTTGCATTGGGGTTTTACGTCATAGTTAAGGTTAATTCACTCATATGACGGTGTGTCAGCTAAATGGGTAAGAGTAATCCACCCTAAATGGCACTGGCAGCCCAGAAGACACCACAGAACATTTAGAGGATGAAGAACAGGACACCACAACAAGTAGGCTTCCTGATACCCTTAGCTCAGAGAGCACCGGGTCACTGGGACCTCCCCTAACAACCACCCGCATCAGCGTAGGATAAAATGCTTAAAATGCAAATATTTGGAATCATAAACATTGTCATGCCATTCACTTAGTTAACAGTATTCTCATTTCATAGGAAGCAAGATTAATTACTGTTGTACATGTTCGCCAAACATATCAAATATATTTTGTAATCCACTATGTTCAGGCATTATTTATTAAAAAATAAAAGATCCTAATGAAGGCAGTACTTAAAAAGGTACTCAGCTATGTCACTTTATAATGTGTGCACTATTCACTAAATTGCTTATCAAGCACTATAGTGGGACATTAGGCCTTCTAGCTAGCTTTGTGCTATTGTAACTGAACAAGTTATGGTATAGCCTGAAGTAAGAAAAGCCTGGTCAGTAGTCAATGCATGCGCCAGGCAACCCATTCAACTCATTTCCTATCTTCACAGGCTGTGTAAACTGGGCTATTGAGTTAATTTGATAGCCAGATTAAATAGCTCCAACAGAAGGCTGAGTTTTGCCTACCACATAACCTTTAGTAGTGAACCAATGAACATAGTTTGGAGCCCCCTTATCACTTTGAAATCACAGAATTTACCCCACAGTTCAAGTGGATTGTTAAACATTCAAGCTCTTCAAAGCCACAGTCACAACATTGAACACAAACAGTATTACATATACACTTAATACTCCTGTAATAGAATTCATAGGCCAATTTACTCAGATTCCCTTCAAGTAGGCTGTTTAATGATGTATATTTGACTACTGATGTTTGAGCTCTTCCAGAATTGTTATTTAACTTGAAAGTAGGTATTACTTTACCAGGTTACTGATTATCATGGCCCATTAGTGATAAAGTGTTAGCTTAGCCATTTATATTCCTGGGCAAGGCAGAGAAAAACTGATAAAATAAGTAAAAAAAGGGATTATAGGGAATATATTGAAATGGAATGGACAATAAATCGTTGATGTTAAATGGATTTTCGGGGTGAGTACAAAGCCAAACTTCGACAAATTTAGTTTAACAGAAACCAAGCCTGGAAAATCGTGCAAACATAAACCATCTTTAGAGTGAAACACAGTTTATTGAGGAGAAATTTTGAAAATAATGTATGTGTCTTATAATGTAGGATTTAAAAATAAATTTGCGACTTGGTATATTGTGTCCATGATTTTACAATTGATCCAGGGTTGGCTAGGATAGGTCATTAGTTGCTTTTTTTGTCTATCACTATGTGTATTCTTTACTGGGTACAATTTGAGTTCCATGCAGGCAGAATTAGTTAAAACTCATATATCATTTGACATCAGCATACTATCAGTAGGCACCATGGTTCAAAAGCTAGTTAACACAAAGTTTGAAGTTCGTCAAGGTTCTTCGCTAAATCATCCCCTTTTCAGGAGGAAGCATTGATCTGATCTCCTGATAGGAGCACAGTGCACCTCTATCAGATAGAAACCAGATAAGAGTGAAGGCACAATCAGACTCCCAGATACACTGCACAGCTACAAGGGCACCTTTCTTGCTCACTCCATGTGCTGGGGTAATTTGTGGAGATAAGAACCCATCCATAGTAGATGAAAATGACAGAAGGAAGATAGTCCCGAAATGAGCTTTTCCCAGATAAACATTACTAGTTTTCCTGAAGATAGAGTGGGCCACTATGCCTCTTACACTGCAGGCGGTCCCTAGAAAATTGTTACACCAGCAGTGATGCAAACAAGGCCGTCATTCCAACCACAGCGAAGACAGTCCATTTCCCATCTGTTTGGGACAAAGTTGACATGACAGCATCTGCGATATGGAGGTAACGAGAAGGTCTTGCTCCCTCTGACAGTTACTTATCTCACAAACAGCTAGATTTACCGCCGTTATCCTCTAAACTCGCCTCAAAGAATTATGAAACGTCAAATGTTACCAGTTTTATGGACACACTATAGCACAATATCTTTCTCATTGAGTATTCATTTCATCCATCAAATCTGGCAGTTATCTTGTTTGCCCAACACTGTGATAAAATAATCTGAATTTTCAACATTTTTATAGCGCCACACATGGAATAGAAGAAAAACTACTCAAACATGACACAGGATGTAAAACTGCCATGGATTGCACAGACAAAAATGGATATATACAAAGATGTAATATATTATATACAAATGTATCACAGCAGAAATATACCTGACTCACAAGCTACACTAGCCAGCACATTTATCAACAATTCCTCAGAAATGGGGGAAATCTATCATTGAGACTGTTGAGATTTAGCTTATAACAAGACATTCTAGGAAAGAAAGTTTTGAATAAAAATTAAATGTGCAAATATTTTGTAGATTGGAGATTTTGTACTATTATCTACCGAAATGCTAAGCTTTAACCAAGTTCCAGTAGCTTACATTGGAAATATCTAGCAAAAATAATCACCTATATTAATCAAACATGTTTTGACCTAGTTTGAGCATATCTTTTTAATCCTGTCTGGTCAACGTTTAAACTCACCACTAAGGAAAAAATGTCACACTGAATTAGCACATCTAAAGCTTCAATCTACTCAGACTTGTATGTTAAAATAGGGGGTGGGGAAGAAAAGGAGGCCAGACTGGCTGAAAGTCTAATAATTAGGGGTTGGAGAGATGACGGCCATGAACATGTCATTGAAAAAGGTCCTTCTTCTGACAACCCAGGGATGACTTATGAGTGCCTTTGGGCTATGGGGCCTAAGACCAAAGGTAGAGCAGAAGTTGACTGGTGAATGTCTTGTCTGAGGCTCAGATTTGCTTTTATCAGTAGTGACAAGCAGGTCAAAAGCCCTGGGGTGTGATCACAAGCTCCATGATCTGACTGGTTATAGTCTACTAGAGTTAACTCTGCATTCACTTAACATGGCATTAATAGTTTCTTGGTTGAGGTGTACCCAAACTTAAGCGATAATTTTTACTGGACTTTCAATACGTTTTTTTTTAGCAACATACATGTACATTTAAATATGTTCTCGCATGCCAACACGCAGAAATCTGAAGTCAATAAAGTTTCAAGTCAAAATCTGTAGTTATCACTTCAATAAAATGTGATGAAAAACAACAAAGGCAGATATGACAAATCTGTATGATGAACATTGATTAACCCGGCAGACATTTCTGAGCCACACATATAGTTGCACGCCGACAACCAGCAGTTTTTTTAAGGACCTATAAACTAGTTTTTATTCTGATCACTATAAACACACTGCTATTTTGAAGTATAAGGTTGTATTTTCATATCTTCTTGTATAGCAAGATAGGAAAACACAAACGCTCACATAAGCAGTTTAGAATTACCCTGGGTTGCGAACTTACAACATATGTATTTTATAAACAAGAAATCAGTGTTTTATAAACAACACATGTGCCAAATTGGAGATAATCATGTAGCACCCCATGAGGTTGAAAGGGGAATAAAATTTGTCAAAAAACCCAAAACACAAACACATTTATAAAGCTTCAGATAATAAATCTACAACCAAAAATAGCTGAGCTATTATTCAATACGTTACTTCCAAACATAAAAATTATAAGACTTCATTGGGTAAATGTGCAGGCCTACTTAATACCTTATCTGAAAAATAGCTTTGCACCAGTAAGCGTTATATACTAAAAATACATTCAAACTACCTGTAGCCCATTTGAATGTTTCGGCCAAGCTGAAGACAGTTCAGCTAAAAAGCTTCCCTTTTTTTGTCCAGTGTTAAATTTCAAGTGATTCATGTCTGTACTGAGATCATCCTTTAAAAAATCACTTCATCAACAGAATTCCTGCTTCGAGAGGCTTGAGAGCCAAGTGAGGCATCCGAAACATTACCGTGAATATTTAAAGATGACAAACAGCTGAGAACAAAGCCGTAGGGTTTACTGAGCACCTCTAGATTATCAAAATCTTTCTATTGATTTAACCTGTGCAACATTTCAAACAATTTTATGGCAAGTTAGATTTTTTGCAGGTTTTTTTGTTCGGTGTCAGAAGTGGGACTGTTCAGAGGTAAGCAGAATTTAGTTCTGACACAAAAATTGTTTCCAATATGACTTATGTAAAGTTATTCACTCATATTTAATACAACCATATCTCCTTTTCACAAGGCAGGTCCATGCTGACAAAGTGCTGCCTCCATCCTGTCAGCCAGAGCTGAGGGGTGTCTGTCTCTGTGTCTTTGAGACACCCAAAAAGCTATTTGAGACTTCCTATCTGAATCAAATTTAACATGGGAAACAAAGGCAAAATGTCAAATGACTCTGAGACACCTTGTTTCTGTGAAAATAGGGATTTGAGACCCTGTTTTGATTTCTGGCAAATACTATGGCTGCCTCCTTACAATATCTGTACAAATAACATATGCACCCAATCACAGAATAAGCCTACAGACAGGCAGCCATGCATCCAATCGTGTACAAGCCCCAATACCCTATGCACCCAGTCACAGTATACTTAAAGGCTGCCATCCAATCATGTACAAGTCTTAATAACCTATGCACCCATTCAAGATATACTGACAAGTAGCATACCAGTGCTTGCTTGCTGCCCTTGTGCTGAGATCCCCAAGTGAGAAAGAGAAAACTTGTTTTATTATTTCCCTTATACATGTAGAAGAATTGGCTTGCCATCAATAGGATCCCTCAGCAAATTGGCTCCTGATCAGATGCCCTTTAGCTCAGTGATCACCAGGGCAGTGAGTTACACCAGAGTATTTGTTTTAAGTTTCATTGCGACGTAAGGCTCAACGCCGGGCCTGTTAACTTTCTCTGAGACAACAGACAAATAACAAAACAATACAGTACAAGAATTTAGCTTACACCATTGAAGAATCATAAACAATCCACAAACACCACTTAGGATCAATAAAACCAACAAAAGGCTATGTTTTTGACAACATACAGTGAACACAACCAAGGGAAAACTGCCTCGGTCTGACTAACAAGTTCAAAGGTATGTCTCCACTCAAAAAACAACACACTTAAAGTCAATCTTAACTGTAAGCTTTAAACTTCAATCTTGGTGACAACTAACATATTACACTGATAAAACTATGTGGTAGATCACCTAATATTACTTGTAACACAATTTACAGAGAAAATCAAATTTTAGAATAGGGATGAGGAATGTACATGTTGCAGAAACATAGTTAGAGTGTAATATATATATTTTAATAGGGTTACATTTTAGTCAAATTTACAAATTGATCTTCCATGTGGATGTTAAAACATCACATTTTTAGAGAGATTATTTATCAATATTTAATAGCCCTAAAAATCTCCCTCAACAAGAATATGTAAAAATTGTGGATTTGAACAGCCCAAATGTTCCTAACTTCACCAAATATTTAAATATTTAATATGCATGGATTAAAAAACTTGTCATGAAATGTAACACAACCTGTGTGAATGACAGTGATGCCACTTTAAAAATCCACCTGAAAAGCAATCTCTTTCTAAAAGACAATGAAAATATTAAAAGGAAGTGGTACTCACATTGAATATTTAAAGAGGCCTCCTGGCTCACTATAGAATATGCAGAGGGAACATTTGTAGCAATACACCGAAAGGCTCCTTCATCTTCCCCGCGAAGAACTCGTAAAATCCTTAAATTACTGTCTTCTTGAAACCGCCGACTTGAGTTTGCTAAATTTTTACCATTTAGCGTCCAATGGAATCGTATATTAGTCCTATCTGATACATCACACTGTAAACGTGTTTCAGCGCCCTCTACAACGTCTTTATCTTGGGGATTTTTACTAAAGAAAAACACTGGAATGTCCTGGCCATCGACGACCAACAGAACTGAAACAACAACAACGAAAACATGTTAGATTTAATCATTTCATGCAATCATAAGTATATTCTGTGCATATAGTAAAATAATGGAAAATCGGTTCATTCTTATAACTTACCATTAAAACACCAGTCAAACACATCAATAAACATAAAAAAGCCAAATAAGTTGTGTCTAAAATAGAGTATGATTAAAACACAATGGGCTGAGTTTTGAGCTAGGATAATTGTTCAGGTATTTAATAATTACTCAGATAATATTTATTATTAAATTAAATAATGAGTTACAAACACATTATCATATATATGGTTCAGGATTGAGCACTTAAACTCGAGCCCTTACATGTGTATTTTTGGTACAGGTTCATAATTACAGCTAAGTTGTAGGAATTAGCCAAAATGATCAAAATCTGATTCATTATTAAGGTTAACGAACGCCCAGGGATTGTATTGTTTACTTTGGAATGTTGACAAAAAGTATATACGGGGCACGAGGGAAATGTGTAAGAGTAATATGACACAGGGAAGCCCTAATGACCGGCAGAGCCCTATAAGCTGGGGTTAGACAGCCGCTTATTATTGGTGTCGTCTCACACAGTATTGTGGGCTATAGAATCAGCCCTCACTTAACACCCCTACACTATTGGGGGACCCTGATTTTGCCTCGCTGCTACACAATAATGACAATAGGCTTGGGTCCAAACACTCAGGGGGGCATAAAACCACATCATCATGAATAAATGCATGAAGACGTCTAGTAGAAAACATCTTGAACAATAAATGAAGCAGAGGTTATGTCCGATGAGTGTGACATCTAAAAAAAGAGGCAGAAAGATGCAAAGGAAAAAAAATTCATTGGATGACACACTCTTTGCCATTGATAAATTGCTGTCCACGGTAACCAAATTAGACCTCATTTTTCATCAACATTACATTTCATCTCCCCAGTATAAATTAAACGGCCATTCATTTTGTTCCATTATCCGTCTTAACTTCATTTGTCTTCACAGAGACAATGCTTGATCATGACTCCAATAACAAAAAAATAGCCTTTTTTTTTAAATTAAAAACTATTGTGAGTAGTGGCAAATATTTTCACAATTTAACAAAATGTTTCTTTCAAAGTACTATTGCACAAGTCAAAAGTTGACAAACTGCTGACAGTCCAATGGGTGATGGTTGGACAGCTACAAGACCCTGGCAACATAGATGCAACCACAGTACATAAATATATATACAGAGAGAAAAACAGAACACTACATATCCGCTTCTTGATGTCCCTTAGTTTAGAAAGCACCATGGCACAGGAGGCTCCCACACAACCACTCGCAACAACAAAATGATGAATATGCTGTTAATTATATGGACCAAAGCGCATTTATTAAATTATTTCCAACCAATGTAGATCAATAAATAATAAATTGATCATTCTCAACCTTACAAAATGACCTGTTAAAAAAGCATTGACCAGCTTTTTTCGAAAAAATAAATGCCATTAAATTATGCACAGATTGATTTTTGTTTTATCACATCACTGAAAAATCCTTTACCGTTTATTTAGAATCAACGTCTCTATTAGAAATACCTAGGTGTAGCTGAATGTTTGAGATGGTCCCTGAGAATCCTACACAGAGACATTACTATGGCAAAAAACACAGACCATGTTATTTCCTTGAGACAAAAAAGCTAACAAATGAATTATCAACTTTAAAAAAAATCAAAACATCATTTATCACCGAAGTAGAAAAAGTATTTATTAGTTTTGAATAGCTGTGCAAACGCATGTCTTTCTCCACATGTGCTCAAATAATCAGGACAGCCATTAACACAGCCAGTATAAAGATGGCTTAAAGTTAAAGGCCACAGCAACCTGATTCCCTGTTTCAGGTTTTCAACAAACATGGGTTCTTCTCTTCAAGAATATTGTTTTTAATATCATTCAATAAACTTTTGAGTTATTTTGTCAGAAGTTTGTCAAAAGTATCCATCCTATAGATAAACTATCAAATTTCATAATTTTTCAGCTTTTGTATTCAGCACTTAAGGTTTTATCAAACAAAGATAACATTTAATTTTGAAATGAAGTTGAATCCAACACTTGGACCTACATGTCTGGGCTATTCCAAAACTGTGAGGTATATAAATTTAAAAAGTTTTCAATCAACTTATTTGTAATTTATTTTCTTTTTCTATTAACTTGTTTAGTTGTTAACATCGTACTCAAGGGAATTTCACTTGCTTTGCTACTGTATGATGGAAATCCAGGAATAAATCTTGTAAAAATTATCCCGCCATCTCTGCAGTCACCTCAACACTTTCCTTATATCGACAAAGTTCAACATTTTTTTTTTTTGTATTTTTTTCTTAAATAGACATTTAACAGCCTTTCAATAATTAAAGGCCTACTCATTTGAATAATTATAGTTTGTTTGAAAAAAAAAATTGCTTAACGACTTTTTTTTAGTAAAAAAACAAAGAATAATATTGACCAGGCCTTGGTGAAGAAGTGAAGAACAGAAGAACAGTTTAAGACTGTGTGGGATACATGGCGTTCTTCTGCACCTGTGTTCACATTGTTTTCATTTCTCATAGACACTCTCAACCAATTACATGCCCTCTTCTATAACCCGAGAATCTACTTTCTCTGCTGGGTCACATAATATAACATTCTCCAACACCGCAAACCAAATAACTCGAAAAATCTATTTCTCATCTGGTAATTCTAATATTGGTACTAAGTATAAAGGAAATCACTTGGGTCATTTGTTACTATGTATATTGGTCTTATTTTAAGTGCCAACGGAAAATTTAAATACCAACATCATGTTACTGATCAATTTGAATATACATTGTACTCAGAACAATTTACTTTTAAAAATATAATTTAATATAATTAATTAGTTTTCGAAATATTTTGAATTGAGTTTTATTTAAATGTTTATAAAAGTAGAAAATTTAATTTTGCATGTCACCACTGGGATTTGAACCAAGAAATCCTGCTATCAGTGCAATTGTGTAAGTGCTCCATCGATTGAACTACACTGCGCCGCATGACCACACTTAACTGTCACAAGACAAGGACCTTTGAATCTTTTTATACGAGAGACACTAACACAAAAAACTAAAGTGCATTTTTATTGACTCTTACTGGAATCCATGCTTTTATTGTTTGGATAAGTCTGAATATATTTCTAGACATATATTTTCCACATTATATATGTTCTTCACAATTTACATGTTCTTGCCTTTTTTCGAGATGTGACTTTAGGTTATCCAGAACAAGATTAAGATCTAGAAACTTATCTTTGAGAATTTATCTATAACATGAAATGATTTATTGGTTTTAATTTAATTTTTATTGATGTTATAATGTTAATTAACACCTTGAATTGTTGTGGCGTTACATTATATGAAAAAAAAAACAGGGGGTAAAACATTATAAAATGCACTGACATTGCTCATTCCTTCATTTGTAAATTTATGTGAAGCATCACAGTCCAAATACTGCATGGGAGGGCTATCTGCTACAGCGATATTTTTGCAACGCTAGATTCCAAATAAACATTTAAAACATAAAAACAAACAATTAACTGAGATTTACTGTTCGCAGTGCAGGTGCTTATATTGCATTGGATGTACAGGTCATATAAGAGGTACATTGTAAAGAATGTCTTCAACAAATGGTTTATGTCTCACAAGAGAAGTTGGTTGAACTTTCACACGATTGATACACAGCTTAAAAATGGCCAGCAGTGGGATCAAAGGCGAGCTAGCTTTACAAAAGCATTTCTTTCTTTCCCCATGATGACACAGACTAGAGCTAGGCCGAGAGTTAGCGTTTTCACGCGGGCAGTTTCCGGGGGGATTAGCGTGGCACTGGTAGGATGTACAGGAACTTGGGTGATATTTGGCAATCGGCCTGTATTTATTGTCCCATAGTAACAAACAACTCTAGTTCCCCGGATTTCACTTTCGCTGCAGGCATGGTGGCCTTAGATTTCTGGATATTATGACTCAATGTAGACAGAAAACACAATCAATCTGTTACACAAGAACATCCTTCAGCCAAAGGTGAAGGAATCAATCATTTTAATTAACAGTTGCTTAAATTACTCTCCTTTAGTGGTCCAGATTTTGAGAGATGAAGTCAAATATCTTTAAATATTCTTTAAAAAAGATTGACAACAAAAATTTCTGTGGTAACTATGGAGACAAGCAGTTCAAAATTCACAATTTAAAACGCAAAGTCTTGAATAAGTTGTAAGGTGCTCTATTAAAGGCATTTGCCAAAGAAAAGTTACAGTATATGAATGGCAAAGGTGTATTTTAACAGACTAGTTAATGATTTTATAGCTACTTTGCTTTTTTTCTGATATCACACCCATAATTTATGGCCCTTTCATTTAGTCTGGATTTGCTGTTTAGTGTAGTATTAAGCAATAAAACGAACTGCCACTAACCTCCTAAAATCAATGGCAAAAAAGCTGTACGGTAACAAACTTTAGTCAGACACACAGGAATAGATACCGTTTCTTAACTGATAAGTGTGTGATTATGCTTAATCTACAATGGCCCAGTAATAACAAAAAATTATAGCAATGTGGAATACGCTTTAAGTTGAAAAGTAGAGAAAAATAGATAAAAGAATTTGGGTATTTATTGCCTTAAGATTCTGTTGTACTGCAGGGAGCTTCACTTATCCAGCTCCTGTTTCTCAACAGCTTAAAATTGGGTCACTGTGAAGTACCACTGGCAGTAAAACCAACCCATAAATATTCCCTTATCACAGTTTTATTGCTCTTGTAGTGGTATTAGTAAACAGAGCCCTGAAGTAAGAGGAGTCCCTTCAGGTGGCTATAATATTACTTACAAATAAATGGGGAAAGCAAGGCTATTTTAGTTTTTTCATGTATCAAAATGCAGCCACCAAGATATTAGGAAACAATATACCAAGATTGTTTCTGATAGGGGATAGTGAATGCTGATATATATCACAAGAATACATTGTACGCACCTGTCTTTAAGAAACTTACATACGTGTACTTACATTAAATATCGGAAAGACATTCATTGATTTCATTCCCCCTGCTCTTAATTAATTTCCGCTGTATTTCACTCTACCCCATCTCTATGAATTAACCAATTGAGATTTAATACTTACTTACAACAGCATACGCACATAAAATAAAATAAAATAAATAACAACCAATTTTAAATTATTTTTTTACAGCCACTCTCCTTAAAAATATTACCAACAGAAGAAAACATGATTGTGCACAGGTTATTTTCAAAGTACCGTCAATGGCTCTATATGAATTCAGACTCAAATTGAAATGTGTATAACATTGCTGTACTATTGTACCATAGATTTAAACTTACTGTAAGCATAATGCTTACAGTAAGTTTAAATCTATTCAATTTGAGTCTGAATTCATATAGAGCCATTGACGGTACTTTGAGAATAACCTGTGTTATCTGTAACAACTGAATCCGTTTTGATTCATCGTTTTGGTTTATTAAACAAACCATCATCAGGGGTCAGAACTCCTGCAAGTACTGGTTCCTTTTTTCCGGTTAGGCAACCTATAGGTACATGCATTTATAAACACATTTATTGCCAAGATTTCTTTTATATCGAGACATTAAAGTGCCTGGTTAGATTCTGCATAGCTGTCATCAAAATGGACTTAGTCTTATTTGTTGTAATAAACAAGTGTAGTTACCATTGAGTCACTGGAAGGTTTTCATGTTTTATTATCAAAGACAATGTGGGGTAAATAGACTAGACATTTGACCTTAAATAAATCTTCTCAGAAAACATGTTATTGCAGGCTACCAAAATGTCTTTGAAAGGATAAAACCAAGTTATGGTCATTTGAAAAGGTATTAAAAAAGATACTGCTTCTTAGCTGCTTGGCAGTAGGCCACAAATCTTATTCACTGATTGCTCGGTACTTGTAGTATACACTTTGATTGTGTGGGTGGGGAATTGAGATGGGTGTCTTTGTTCCGGCATAAAGTTGTCAAAAATCCATCCTATAAACTTTGAAATCAATCTTTTCTAAGAACTAGAAGATTTACAGCGACTAGAATGTGTCTTTTTTGTTAGTGTTCACTTCCGGGCTTGAAGTAAACCATTGCTGGAAACAGACGGCTGTTTTTCACCTACATATAACATGACTTAAAAACACTCTTTGATGTCCATGCAGCCATAAAATGCTAATCAGAATGCAACTGAAAGAGATATTATGTGCTTCATAAAATGCTTACCAAAGACCTTTAAAGAAAGTGAATTATAAAAACACATAAACTCCGATTTTATGGGGCAAAACATATATAATTAAATTTGAAAGTTCCACACTGTGGGCTCAGCTGTTTACTGAAAGGGTTGTCGGCATGTATAAATAAATTTTAATAGAATTTCAACTTCAAAAGTAAAAGTTTACATCTAAAAGCAGGACACATTAGGTTGAAGAAAATAAAAATTATAATTATTTCCTACATAACATCTGCAATAATTATAAGTGAACATTGCATTAAACTTAACTATATAAATAAAATACTAAAAATAGGTATAGCATAATTTTGTCAAAATGCGCACATTTTAGTACAACAGTTCTACATCCAGAATTCCAGGGGTGTAAACATAGTGCGGTGGTAAATAGATCTGAGGTAAATACACTTGTAAGTTGTTATGTCCACCAAAATATTCTACCAGCCTAAAATATTAAAAATTATTGGACACATTATATTTATTTTCCAACTTTTTTTTATATATGGCTTAAATTGTTAAAAAAGTATTTTTTTCTAAATGACTTTGATAAAAGAAAAAAAAAAATCTCCATTCATATTAGTTAGGAAACAATTTCTTTTAAGCGGACATCTGTCGTTTTAGAAAGCAGTCGAGCTGATGGGGTCAAAATTCAAGACAGAAAAATAACACTCCTTCTCGCAAGAAAAGCAGACAAAGGAAGACTGGAACATTAATCTTGTGTTAATTTTGTCGGAGACTGAAAAGCCAGGGTATGTTGAATGTTTGCATGTTGACAGTGAGAAAAACTAAAACCCTTTCCTGGACTATTAATCACTCCCCAACAAACCATAGCCATCTTAGTTCTCTGAAAAAATAGCCGTAGGCCAAAATCTACCGTACAAGAAATGTTCTCATGTTAAGTCACTAAAGAGTAAAATGCAATAAGCATTAACTTCTTGGTATAAATATATAAAGTGGACACTGTTCTGGACTGCTATTTATGGTAAGCACTGCAGAGTATACACATTTAGGCCTTTATCTACCAGTTTTACACACACCTAGTATGGAACCGTCACCCTTTCCCCCAGCTTATCCTAAGGTCTATTAAAGTAGGAGAAATTAAGAAACTATATTTAAGTAAATTAATAACCATCCAGTTAATACTGGAACTTTAACTTGGATATTAAATCAGCAACTACCTCCACAAAAAAAATATATTTCACATATATCTGATGAAAAAACTTGAATTTTAATTAATTTCTAATAATATTAGAAAAGCATTATGTTTATTTCAACTAAAATGTTTTATTTAAACCTACAATGATATCTTGAGTTGACATATCCCCCTAACATGTGTATTTCGCTGTGTTGTTTCCGTGTCTTCACTATGTTTTGACAGATCTACTTTGGTAAAGGTCAAAAAGAAAAGGGGGTCACTTATGAAGAGAGCAAGGGTCAACAATGTCAGGAACTATTTTCAAAGAGCAGACGGGCCTAGATGAGGAACTACTTTCAAAGACCAGACAGACGTAGCATCATTTGTTCAACCTTCTGCACATTGTACCATGAAGCAAGAAAGACCTCTGTGAGCTGCCCTTGAAAATTGGCCATAAATAACTCAACTTTTGGCATTCTTTCAGATATATATGTACTATGCTTGTATTCTATACAGCTTTGAGAACAAGTCTTTTGTGCTACTACATGGTGTTGGAACTTGGTTACAAGAAAAGTCAACATGCTTATATCAGCGACTACAGATAAAGATAATGTAATTTCTGATATCTGACACTGTTTTGTTGTAATAGTCTGACTAAAAAGATAAAACAGACAAACAAGACATGAAAATCAAAATTAAGAATGGGTCTTTAACAAGCTACTTTAAAGAATGCTGTGGTATTTACACGTACATTATTAATACAAAGATGGAAGAACTTTTACACTGTCAGTGGAAACCAATATATTTTACTGGTTTTTATGAAATGGCAATGGAAGTTTAAATATCTTTAGAAACAACTGAAGTGATTTGTTAAATGTCAATAAATTTGGGTTAAATGGCCTGCGGAAATTGTGTGCGAAATTTTGCAACAAATCGTTTTCACCAATGGTGAATAAGTCTATTTCTTCAAGTCAAATCAAATGAATTCTTCTTGATTAAAATTGTAAGAGTGCTGTCAACATATGAAAGAGAGCACTCTTTGACCTATGGCTTGACTATACAGCATTTTAAGTCTGATTGACATTTGTATTTTGATGACCAGTGTTTGATTGTTCAGATATAGATGGGACTTCAATTTTCATTAACTTTCTGTCCTATCCCTCTGTCAAATATGGGGCAAAGGTGACTAAATTCCTAACAGATATGCAGAGAGTACAAAAGCGGATTCTAGCTAGGAGATTAAATATATTTCATTTGCAATTTCCACTTAGCGGTCTTCATTTCGCAGCACAATGGCTATAGAATAGACCTGCAGCTCTATAGACTTCTCTCTGGTTAAATAGGCTCAATTAACTTATTTGGGCTGACTTTAAGCTATGATCCAAACTATGGTCGTTGTTTGTGTTTGGCCGCTGGCCGGTTGTGGGACAATGGCCATGGTGCACTATGATGTGACAGGAGACATCACAAGCCAAGGGAGTGGTAATGAATCTGATATTGGGGTCTGACAAACTGTCCAGTGATAAATGACATGCTGATTGTGTGCACTGTCAACCACTAGCCACTACTGATTGCCTGTCTTTCAGCCTTAGTCAAATCCACCCCTGGGGCACTGCATGCTTCACTGGGCAATTCCCCTACCCTCTTCCCCTAGTGGACTACCCATGTGAAGCACAGTACTGAAAGCCTTATCTATAGCAGTCCTTTGGAATGAGCATTATGGTTGGCATTCACAAACAGGACACTTGGACCATGCAATGTGCAGTATGAAAATTAAAACACAATCAAAAGCGCAACCTGGCATAAGATGTTGCAAAACAAAATTAGATAAATATGTAAACTTTCAAGCTTTATATTTAAAAAGTATACCTATACTGTAAATCACCCATTATTTCGACCATGCATAATGCTCACTTTTTTGCAAGTTGTGGATGTATTATAGCATGTAAACAAACAAATTAAAGTGTATTGTAAAATCCAGATTCAGAATCCCTTTAACTGTAAAACTGTTGTTTGCCTCCCAGACATTATTTTAAAGTCCTTAAAATAGCTTCCAAAGTATTAACTTCATGGACAAAATTTTAGGTGATATAGGGTAATAATCCTTTGGGTATGGACTATGGTCCACCCAGCTGTTTACCCTGCCACTTTTTAGGACACCCCACCTTAACCCACCTTTTTAAGGGATAAGAAAAGACTTATGGGATATAGTCAATGAATTGAGGGAGGCGTAACGATGACCATTCTGCCCTCAAGGTAGGCTTAACTAACTAGAATTAGTTATCTCAATAGGATCCCTTTGACTTTTAAACCTTTTTAATTGAGAACAATCCAACAAAACATCCATTAGGAAGTCTTAAGACTTGCTCAGGAAAAAACAAATACACATTGTTACCTTTAACTCATGGTTTTAATGCTTTGAACTTTTGAAGTAATTCATGAAAAGGAAAATCTATAATAAGTCTTTAAGTAAGTCATGAAGATTCAAAACATCAAACTTGCCCTAAAACTACAGAGCACTTTGACTACCTGTCCTTTGGAATGAACATTGAGTTTTGCGTTCACAACTAAATTAGTTGGATTGGGCTTGAATGTGCATTATGAAAATAACATTCATAGCAAAAATCAAAGCTTGAAAATTTGCAAAAAACAAAACTTGTCAGATAAAAATTCAAACTTCAAGCAGCAATTTTAAAAATGTTAATCGTGCATGTCTAATCCTTTAAGAGCTGTCCCTCCAGCTGCCTGCCAAGCCCTCTTTCAAAAATATCCCACCCCTAGAAACCATCTTTGTTGGGGGGGTTAGAAAAGTGAAAGTCCAGGAATTAAGTGAAGTGTAATGTTGATTATTCTGCCCTAAAGGCAGGCTTAACTCTGTAGAATATGTTATCTCAGTAGAATTTCTTTGACTTTTAAACCATTTTAATTGAACGCTATCTAACAAAACATCCATAACACAGCCTGAACCATAGCTCTAGGATAGACAGTCACTGTACAAATAACCATTGTACTATGCCTAGCTTTAATAACAGATTTAGGGCTTCCAACTTTTTTTAGGAAATTCATAAAATTAAAGAGAAATAATCCCTAATATAACAGTTCAGAAAATGACATTCTGCTAGCAAATACATTTTTTTTTTACTAATAAGTAATAATTTTAGATAAAAATACTATGCAAAATAAAGAAAACAGTTCGGCTAGCGGCCATTATTGTGAAAATGTACTTCATAGAAAATACAAAAATTAAAAACTTGTAAAATGTTAAATCTGAAATTTAGCATTTAAATATCTGATGTGCACCCATACCCTTATATTAGACAGTCCACCCAGCTGCCTGCAAAGTCCTTTCTTCAGCCCACCCCTAGGAAACCATCTTTGTGGGGATTGGGGGGTGGGGGTCACAGTGGTGGGTAAGGGGATTAGAAAGTGATAGTCCAAGAATCAAGTGAAGTGTAATGATGATCATCCTGCCCTAAAGGTAGGCTTAAGTAACTAGAAAAGGTTGTCTCAGTAGGATTTCTATGACTTTTAATCCATGTTAATTCAATACAATCTAGCTAACCATCCATAAAGCAGTATTAACACTTGCTCAGAAATAGCCCCTGTACAAATACTTATTGTCACCCTGCTTAACTTCAGTTAAAGTTTCTGTACATTTAACCTGTCTATGTAATAGAAGTCCATATATATACCACCAGTTCATAAAACAAAATCCAGTAGTTCAGTTTACTGAAAATGCGAAACAGTCACTACATCAAATTTGACAAAAAATACAAAGCATCATGACTAAACTTAAGCAATTACCAACATTGCAAATCTCAAATATAATTTTACAGAAAACATGAATTTGCAATTTGACAAAGTTTTTCTTATTTAATACATTAAAATTATAATATATTGTGAACTCCTGGAAAGAATATAGATGAGATATTAATTAATAAATTGACCGGTATAACCGGACATGTTCAGGGCATATGTCTTAACATTACTATGGTTTTAACTGTAAAAACAAAACTACCTATAAAGTAGTATTAAAGTGAAAATATTTATTAAATGGGGCAATATATATTAAACGAAAATAGCTCTCTAGAAATGTAGCCCTTTTAAATGTGTTTCAGATGTAATGGATTAAATACAGATCAAGTAAAAGAAGACTTTAAAAGTAAGATTAAAGAAAGACTTGTTTATACAACTTAACAATTATCATTTAACTTGGAAACTTTTTTGGCCTAAGCAATTTGTGTGGGGTTTTTTTTAGGTTGAGACCTCCAATTTTATACCATTCTTTTTCAAATCCTGAAACATATTTCATATCAAAGACTTAAGCTAATTTTCAATGTTTCAGTGGTAAATTTGCTGTTTGGTCATCTCTTCACACACAAATCAAAGAGAATGTAATTTGCTTTCATCTAGAGCATGGGAGCTTCACTTTATTACAAGAGTGAAAGGCACAAAGAAGCCTGCACGACACGAGTTTGCACACATACACTGGGGATGCTGTTCTAGCGTTAAATGAAATGTGTAACGCTGCACTTTGCTTTATCATGGACCAGGGAATACAGATCGATAACTCCACAGGGCTGTATGTCATTGCTCAACCAGCTTCCTAGTAAAATACACCAGGTAATTGATACCTTGTTCATGAGCAAGGGCCTGGTCAATGGCATATACTGGGTTGAGTGCTGTCTGACAAAAATCACATATATCTATACATAGCATATACAATTTGTATATATTTATAAATGCAGATTATCCAGAACAACCCGAGATTCAGGTCTATCTAGAAACTTGTCTCTGAGAATTTATCTAGAACATGAGATTATTTATCGGCTTTAATTAGTCGATATCCCTGTGCCAGTGTGGTTACTCTTTACAAAAATATAAATGCAGAGAAAGAAAATTTTTCATTTTATATATATAAAAAGAATTGAAATTTCTACTCTGAAACCAATGTGTGTAGCAGTCTCTAGCTTTAATTCTTTGGCCCTGTGGGAAGTGTTACGCTTATAGTCAAATCTCAACAGTGATATAGTGATATGGCAAAATGTGGCCAAAGAAAGTTTTCTCCAAAACAGTACATTAAAAATATAGTATACATACTTTTTAATGGTGAGCTCCTATACATTTGCAATTATTGTAAGTTTAGCTAAAAGTAAGGTTGGCCGAATGTAATTCTCAAGGTACAATGGTACATTTATGTCTTCACAAGTTTAGTCATTTTATAAAACTAATCTCAATTATCCTCTTCTTAAACCAAAAATTAAATAGATGTTGATTATATCTATTTATATGTGATATTTAATGGGTTGTGTAATATTCATAAACTTTTAAACAAACACATTTTTCAAGAAGTTTACAAAAATTAAATAGATGTTGATTCTATTTATATGTGATATTTAATGGGTTGTGTAGTATTCATAAACTTTTAAACATACATATTTTTCCAGAAGTTTACAAGTCCTTTAGTTTGTTGCAGCTTTGTTCCTTCTTGTAAAAGTTTATTTAAGTGGGTGAAATTTACATTGTACTTTATTTGTATCCACAAAAAGAAACTATTTGCATCATTTTATAACTTTTTATTGATTCCAATTATTTTGTTACACTGCATGTAACATATAATAGTTTTTATACAAAGAGGGGATACAGACAGGGTTTTAGTCATATTATTTTACACAACTTTACACTGATAATTGCTTTCTTAAAACATTTCTTATTTTAACTTTCCTTTTAAATAGTAGCCATAATAAATGTAGTTTCAAAAGTAAATGATACTACAAATCAATCTGAAATAATCCCGATTTAATTTGTGGCTACATTGAACAATTCATTAAATAGTAAACATAAAGTTATGTTGTTTCCTTAAATGTTTCCAAATATCCATTATTAATAAACAACTGATCGTTTTGAATGAGAGTAAAAAGGATAAATTGTTCCGGATAAGTTAATGTGATTTAAACAAGGCAGACTTGGAGGACGGTGTGTCGTGACGAGCAGATAAAAGTCCGCCCGGGCCGGTGCTCGATACAGGGGAGAGGTGCTTAAACACCGATCGTAAAGCCGTGCAATCAGGACGCGTTGGCTCCTGAACAGCACAGCATCTCATGCTGAACATCGATAACTTCTAGTGTCATCTTCACTTCAGGAATATCCCCACACTGAATATTATTTACACTTACCAGTTACGGTCGTCAAAAGCAGGACAGACAGCCCACGGTAAATTAAATCCCCTTCCATAGTGATTGCGTACATCCCATTTTCTAAAAGTATATTCCAAATCCTCGTTTGTGTGAATCCACGTTTCTCGACCTGCGGCCCGCGCTGTCACTCGGCGTGTTTACCAAAGAGCTTCATTGAACAGACCGCCTCAGGGGGCAGAGCGCACAGGCTACTTCCGATTAAAAAGTAGTTCTCTCAATGAAACATGAATTTAGTCCTATAAATTATTGGAAAGCTCAAGATGAAGCACTGAACATGTACATATGGATTGGTAGAGCTGAAACCTATTGCAGATTTGGATAAGAATAATTTCGCAACGAAGAAATTCGTCTTGGTACCTGCTGGCGGAGGAATATATGAGGTCAAGATGCGACCAATCAAATCAGATCTTCATTTCACACTCGTCATCTGCATTGTTTACAATTCGAAAAAAGCACATGGTGTGCAGACAGAAGCCGGTAACGAGTAGTTCAAGTCAGCGGCAACACGGAGCAGTCAATAGCCCTCGCCTTTGCTAAAAAGCCTCGTTTGAGAGTGGCTATGATGAATAGGGCATTCTTCTTTGAGGAAGCACGAGTGGAGGAAAGACAATGATTTAATACTGGTCTGGTCGATACAGTCTGGCAGCTAAGACTTCTTCACTGTATTGCCGTTCCAGGCATATACTGTCTCTCACATCGTTAAATTCACAGATTCCCCGCGGTTTGTATTTATTTAGAGATAAATGCTCATACGAATTAGAAAAGAAGATAATTCCCCTTCGTGGGCGAGCATATGGATTTACACACATAATCTATGTATAACTTCATCGTAAAATACATGGATGGATACAGCTATACCTAGGCCTACGGTATTTTCTGCAATAGTGCTTATGTAGGGGCCTATGTTGAGTATAAAATGCCTATATGTTTTTTTTTTAAATGATGCCTATATACATATTAACTGCAAACGGTCTGCAATCAGTCAACGAATTAACCAATCATTGGACCAATCACTATACATGATTCGGCGAATGGACGAATTATTAAATAAATAGATGAATCAATCAATCAATCAATCAGTCAACCAATAAATGGATTAATCAACCAATAAATCGATCGATCAATCAATTAATCAATCAGCAATCAGTCAGTCAGTCAGTCAGTCAGTCAGCCAGTCAGTCAGTCAGTCAGTCAGTCAGTCAGTCAGTCAGTCAGCCATGCAGTCAATCGATCAATAAATTGAATTACTAATAAAGATTTTATTTTACAAATCAATTATGCAACAAATGAAATATCCATTTAAAAACGATCCAATTAAGTATCTATTATTTCGGTATAAAATATATTTAATCTATAATAACCATTAAAGACGATTAATTGTTCATATTTTTGGCTGTCATTCTTGTAACTCTTTGCAAATCTGTTTAGAAGTACAGTACGTTAAATCTCGGCTTTTCTAATGTAAGGTGAACTTTATGTCTGTAACTGAATTGATATGAACACTTGTTGAGATAAAATATAAAGATAACGTAGACAGCTGTACCTGTTTGTCTACGATGGCTTAGGCAGTTTTTTTTTCAGCGAACAAAATAATAAAGTGAAGTACTATACATGTAATGTGGGTGAAAGTAAAATTTTCAATCAAATATGTTTTCTAGTGAAGGTATATATAGAAAAACGTGCACACTTAATAAGGACTTACGAATGTATTAAGCGCCCAAATTATCTCAAATTCGGATGAGATCACGGTCACCTGGCTTGTATGTGTTGGATAGTAAATAAAATATGTTCTTAAAAATTTCCTTTTTTGTGTATTTATTATGTTTGCTACTACACACACACACACAATCGAGAAAAATGGAAAAAAAAAAAAAAAAGAGTAAAGAAATCGATTTTATAAAAAAAAAAATTAATTTGTTCCTACCTTATTATATTATATCTATAATATAAAAAGGTAGGGACAAATTAAATTGTTTTTAATCGTGGATGAGATATACTATTATATAACTATCATTATTAGCGAAAGTATTTCGTCTAACAGTGTAAAAATGTATGTTTCAAAAATTTCCACGTGACTGCAACATACAAAGACCGGCTTCAAAGGATATCACTAAGAAATTAGAGACAATACAGACTACGTTGCGATACGTTTGGCTAATGCAAATACCTGATGATGGAGAAAGCTCTCTCTGAAGGCTTGAAGAACACAAAATAATATGTGCCGTGTAACATTTAAATTACAAAATGATTTTCGGTTTTCATATCGTACTAATGTAAAAAAAAAATCCCAATGATTCTCTAGAAATCAAATAAATTTGTTAGGTGAGACAAGGAGGCGGCAGGATTTCAAGGTAATGTCTGCAGAATAAATATTCACGTTACATTATCCAAAATGATTATGGCTTTTCATTGTATTTGTTTTCCATTCGATCTATTTTAAGATCTGAAAGAAAGAATTTAATAATTTTTCTCTTTAAAGTGGCCAATTGTTACTTATACCACCCAAACCAGACATTTCAACATTAGAAGGGAAGTAACCCTCTTTTTTTCTCTTGTGCTCTAAAGTCGTTTGGAGTTACTACCCCTTAAAATAATAATTTATTGTGCAGTTGTACTTTTCGTGTCCTGTTTTCCAAATTACGATTCCAACATTAATTTCTCTTTCACAAATCATGGAATATTGACCTAATTCAATTCAATTTACGGAGTAATTTACTAGAATAGTTTGAAATACATGCAAGACTGGATATGGACGTTTCAGTCTGATTTTTTTGTTAACTGCAGCATGTAGGCCGTAAGCATATACATATGCATAAAATATCATCCCCTGGTCTAAGTGCAGTTTAATTTATTCCTAGAATTCTCACTTTCCTAGATATTATACTTGCTAATGGAGTTCATCTTTAGATGAAGATAACAGAGGCAATGTTACAATTGTAAATGAGAAACGATTTTATTCCAAACAAAGACAAATGATTTTACTCAGAACAACAAACTTAAATGTAAAATTATTTCAAATCATGTAAATGTAAATTTAAAAATAACGTGTCTCTTAATTATCGGACAAGCGTCTGTTATTTCAGTTAAAATCTAACACCATATGCCGGGTCATACAGAGCTTTAAACCCGCACCTCCGCCTGGCTCTTCCCTTTTGTCTGGCCAGAAGGAAGTCTACATAATCTTGGGCGACTTTAGCTGCTAGCTCTTGTAGAGTTGGGGGATTGTAGACCATGGGAGGTAGTTTTGCTTTGTCTTCGGCACAGTCACAGTCGTCCCCTTTGAAGGCTTCATCGACTTTCGTCTCCGTCATTTTGTCGTTAATCAGTGTGGCTTCACTCTTGACATAAACCTCTCCCCTTTTCTCTCCAGAGAAACATCTACATCCAAATTTTGTGATTCTCTTCTTAAGTCTCTTAAACCATTTCTGAAACAAAGAATTGTACCTAAATTTTATTTTGACATATATTTAAATCAATCAATCAAGGTAAGCTCACCAGTAAAAGTTGTCTAAAGTTTTAACTTTGATTGGAATGTACGACATGTATGTATAATACGGTCTTAGAGTCTATGCCGAAACGTCGCTTACCAATATATCCAGAAGTTGAAAATCCATCTCAGTCGTCATGTTTTTTTAATGTACACAGCTTCTAAATGCCGCTCAAACAAGATGTATGTATATGACACAAGGTTGGTTTGATATGGTCTTTAGCCCTATGTTATAGTTTGAGATATTTATGCACCTTAGATTGTTTGATATGTTTGACTATTGGTTATTAAGGCTGTTGGAGATGCTGGATAGTCTTGGTTAATGTAGATGTCCTACAGCCTTGAACTGTTTGAGACGTTCTGCCGCTTTAGGCTGCTCGAGACGCTCTTCCGCTTTTGGTAGTTTGTTTTCAGGGACCATTATTCGTAAGTATTCTTAACGGTGAAGAATATTTAGCTAAATTTCATATTTTTTTGTTCCACTGGAAATGTTAAATGAAAACTGAATAATTTAGTATTTAGTCTAAAAGTTTCAACTATAAATAGGCATTTAGTGTCACGGGGCCTGAAGCCTGGATTAGTTTCCCCGTACCCTTCCATATTATAGTAGTTTGAAGGAGTACTCTAGCCTAGCCAGTTGTCAATGTTCGGTAGTGTTAGGTTATTAAAAATGTTTGGTGAGGTTGTGTGAGAATAAAGCAGCTTTCATTAGATAAATATCTCCCTCATTTACCTTTGGCCTCTCTTTCTCCTCCTGGCAAACATCAGTCTGTTTTGTTTCTACTATTACTCCAGTTTGTGGCGGCGAATTCATATTGCTTACAAATGTTACGAGTTGTGAACTCAACAATGTCCTTCGTGATATGTTTAGCAACATACGTGTGACGTAATAAACGGCTTACGTCAGATTTACGCAATAATTACATACCAGGCGTTCCGACGTCATGATGACGCTATGATGTAAACCAGCTTTATTAACGTCACGCCACACAGGTATGGCGTATCATAGAATAAGAATATTACCAAGAGTGTCATTAAGTAATTATATTGTGAACGAAACCACCCTACACGACAATGACAATGACTATATTATTGGATGTAACATTGAACTTAAATTTAAATAATATAACCATAAATGCAATTTATTGAAGGCCGAATGATATTTTCTAGCCTAATATGACATAAACCTTGACACTGTGATCCAGAAATTCGAACTTGTTCAAGGCATTTTCATAAAAGACATATGTGTGTGAAGTGTAATGAAAATCGGTATAGGGGTTTAGGCGCTAGAGTGATAACAAAGGGGAAAAAAGCATGGATGTACAGACTAACATATTGCTATATCCCCTGTTCAACTCTGTCGTGCAAGGGGATAATAGAACATGATAGATAGACTGATAACTTTAATGTTTATAAAATGAAATGATACAAAAGCTCCAGCTTACATGATCATAATGTATTTTTCGTTTCAGGATAAATGGTATTGAAATTTCTACACTATTTGAAGTATTTGCAATTATTGAGTCAATTCCACTTTTCCATCATAGTTTACCTACATGTAGAAATAGTTTCAACTCAAGCTTGACTTGAAATGGAAATTATTTCTGCACAAAGAGCTTGAACCTAAACATCTACCAGTTAAATTTTTTACCAAGATGAAAATAGTTTTAATGGAATTATCCGTTTTCTGATCTTTTAACACTGTCTAGACATGGAAAACCCAGTTTAATGCATAGTAATTTTTGCAAAATTTACAGCCACTCCAAAGCTTTTATTTTAGTTTAGC